>JANHFT010008502.1:0-19846 GCA_032467955.1 Pseudoxenodon macrops
TAGATAGATAGATAGATAGATAGATAGATAGATAGATAGATAGATAGATAGATAGATAGATAGATAGATAGATAGGGTGAGAGAGAGAGAGAGAGAGTTTCCATTCTATTCTATTTTAGAATATCTTTCTAATTATACTATCTTAAAATTTTAGCTTTACGTCTTTGTTTTACATAAATAATATTCTATTTTTTTAGCTTTAGAAATGTATCTTACAGTAGTAACTATAGTAACAATAATATCCTATGCTTTTAGCTTGCATTTTATGTGTGGTCCTTTTATTTTCAAAAGATTGTTAATTGCTTCATTCTATACTGATCTTTGACTGAAATAAACTTTGACTTGACATGCAGTTGTGATACAGACACTTTAATGAAAGAAATATAAAATGTGGGGTTGTTTCATTCCTCAACCTTCAATTAAAACTTTTTTCTTTTCAATAAAATAAAGTTTCCCTCAAACTCTGATAAAATACATTGATATGAATTTTACAATGAGATTTCGAGATATGGGAAATCCAAAATGCTATGAAAAAATAGACCTGAGAAAGTTTATTTCACTTTCAGAGCTAAATGCCCTTTCAGTAAGAAAAACATAATTCATCAGATATTACATTGCATTTTGCAGACAAATGCATGTTGTCAAATATCCTATTTCCTAAAGTAGATGAAAATGGTTCACATTTTTTCTTAAACTGGTAAATATAGTGAATATTACAAGTTAGTCATAAGAACTGTTTTATTATACTATTTAGCATAATAAGATGGATGGATGGGTGGATGAATGGATAGATGGATCGAAGCAGGTAGAAGACAGACTAATGGTAAATTTGAAGAAAAATAACATATGTATTTTATAAAAACAATGAGATTTGTATATAATAATTTTGATTTATTTTCAGTCAATTGTTATTTGAAATTATGTCTTCCACATAATTTATAACAGCAAGTTAACTTCCTTAGACTTTGGGGACATATGCAATTAAAGAAGCATTAGCATATTTACTGGATAGGAAGAGATATGATTCTATTCTTCTAAATGATGATTTATGAATTGAAGAGGGTATCTTAGGTTTACTACTAAATATAACTATTGACGATGCAATAAGCACCAGCATTGAAAAATGGGGCTACATTTTTAAAAATGACTTTTTGTTTTTGTTTTTTGGAAGAATATGCTTTTTCTAGATTTGGGTGATTGGATTGGATTGGATTGGATCGGAATAGATTAGATTAGGATTAGACCTTGGTGGAAAATCATCATGAAACAGTTTAGCCAAAAGCTAAATAAAAAAATTATTGGAAAATAAAAAAATCATCCTGGAAGAATGAAGCATCAAACCATTACTGTATATTTCTGCTTGAAGTGCTACCTTATTTATTTGATTATTTTTAAAAGTATGTGTGTTGGCTAACTGAACTTGGGGAACACTTCATAAGAAAAATAAAATCAAACATTTGCAACTTCCTAAACAGTTTTTTTTATTCTGATTGATGTAAACACAGAGCAAAATTAATGGAGTGAGATTGGTTTGTTGTAGGTTCCTAATATTTCTCTGTGACTGGATCATTCCCTTACCTTCTTTTTCTCCACTTAGTTATGGTCTCTATAAAAGATATTTATCTGTTTGTAACCTGTGTAAGCATAGTTAGAAAAAGGCAAAACTCCCATTTGCAAGGTTGAAAAACAATACATCTTTCTTGGTTTCTAAATAAAGAAGACACTATGGTTGTTCAGCCTTAAAAAAACAAGTCAGTGTCAAGAAATTATGAGAGGGATGTTGATGGCGACAACTGTTGATACAAGTTGGGCAAATGGAAAGGAGCAGTGTTGGTTGGTATACCAGCATGCAACAGTATAAATTGCATCAGATCTAAAGTATTATTGAAGTTTCAAGATTTTAAATTTTAATTTATTACTCCTTAAAACACACACACACAAACACACACACAAACACATTTATGATTCCTTTGTCACAGATCAGTTTTATCAAAATCCTTCTCTTTTATTTCTCATTAATTTCCAGGATACTGTAAACTGATTCATTTTCTGTTCAGGCAAATTTCTTCATGATTCTTATATCAACAGTACATTTCCTCTTAGTTTCTCTTTAGAATTTTCTTTGTTCAACAAGCAGAGTTGTCATTTATCTAAATCTGCCATTTTATCCATCTCTCCCTTTTGTATTAGAATGCAGGATTCATACTATACATAGTAAACCTGGATAAGTAAAGGTAAAAAAATATCTTGAATAAAGCTTGTGTCCTAATGATTTCATAGACACATCCATGTAATTGTCCTGATAACTGTACAAAACTGGTCTGCCATTCCTTTTTCCCCAATACTTTTTACCTTCCAAATCCAGCATCTATTAGAACTCCAAAGCCAATGACACTAATTGTTAACACATAAACATTTACCATTTTATTTGTGCCCTGTCATTGCTCACCATTCTGCCCACTCTGTATGTGGGTCATTTCTTTCTGCTCCCCCTCCCCAGGTGTGTGCATGTATACACACTCATATGCAAACATAGAAAGAGAACATCTGCTCTTTGACTTTCCTTCTAGTAGGATATAGCTAGCTACGTGGCTAGAATGTCTATATTTCTCTAAAGCATTTCCTGTAAATAACTGTTCTTTTTGTCACAGTTGTAAAAGCTGATTCATTAATCATTGCTTAGATCAGATTCCTGCTTTCACATCACACATACTTCAACAAGAGCGGACAAGAGAATCTCTTCTCAGAAGTGTGCCTGTCTGGGTTTTGCTTTAGGGACCAGTGACAAACCCAAATAGGAGAAGAGGACTGGGATTGTGAGACCAGAAGCTCTGTCAAGGATCATAGGCACTCTTCCATTGATAACTGAGCATGAGGTTTTCTTTCTGATCTTGGGGTCAAAGATATATCTGAGAGTGCTAGTGCTTTATTTCTTCTCCTGTTACATGGCAGCATCACATCCTAAGGTCTGAAGCTCATCCTCAAATTGGTATTGCAATATACCAATAACCCATAGGCTTATGGTTCTGGCATGCTTCAACTAATTTTGGGGGGCTGTAGTATTTCAGGATCACATGTCTGTCATAACTATCATGGATCTGTCCCAAATTAGCACAGGATTAGCACATGAGGCTCCTAAGTTTCCTAAGGCTCTGCCTTGTATGGTGCTGCAGGACTCTACTTCCATGCCCCTGCTATTCAACATCTACGTAAAGCCACTGTCAGAAGTTGCCAGCTGGTATTGTTTTGCATCTGAACCCTGTCCTCTTGACTCACCACTTATTGAGGAGCAGGTGGCACTTGTAAATAGGAGGTTCCTTGCAGAATTTTGTGTGCCAGTTATCATTATGCCTCGATCAGGAGGCCTCATGGTTGGACTAGTGCAATTCAGAGTACATGAGGTTTCCCTCAAAAACCACAGATGCAGAATGCAGCAGTTAAAGTAGTTAAAAGCACCTCCTCATTGGTCCAAGTACCAACACTACTATATGACCCGCACTGCTTGCTGGTATATATAGAGATAGATAGTTTATTAAGTGATTGCTCTTACAACCATATAAAATAAAAACAAATAAAATAATTATAATTGCAGAGTAAATAGTTAAAAGAAAATATGGTAATAAAATATACTGTATATGTGGTAATTACAAAGGATATTTCACCTTTGCAGAATGCCCCATCTGTTCGATATAATGGGCTCTTAACCCAACTGCCTTAACTATAAACTTAATAGTTCTGTTGACACCATATACATTAGAACCCAGGAATAAATAGGACAATCTGAGATGCAGATACAAGTGCAGAGTTGATTGTAAGTATATTTTGAATGCAATTCAAACTGTTGTGTTGGAGGACTGGTTCCTTTCTCCCTCCCCCTTTTTAATTCTTTATATTTTATATTTACAATATGGTAGGTCACTCAGAGCCTTTTGGATTATTTATTTATATATTTATTTTATCCCATTTTGATTATTTTTATAAATAATTCAGGGTGAACTTGAACTTCCTCCTATTTTTCATATAAGAACAACTGTATGAGATGGATTGGGCTGAGGGAGAATGACTGAAGCAAAGTCACACAGTCACTTTCAGGTCTAAAACAGGATTACAACTCATGGTTCTCTCACTTTCTAGTCTGGTAACTCAAGCACTAGGCAATATAAACAAACAAACAAATAAAATAAACCCTAAAACGGCAGATGATTGCCAATGCCTTCATATACATAGTAGAGAAAAATAATGATATAGGGCAGTGATGGCTAACCTTTTTCTTCTTGCGTGCCAAAAATGGAAGGTGCGTGCCAGCACCCAAAAAACCCTATGCACACTGTACTGCGCATGCATGTGCCCCCCCCCAAATTGGGCTGTTTTTTGTGCTCAGAGGGTTCAGCCGGCTTCCCTGAAGCCTCCAGAGAGTGAAAAACGGCCCAATGGGACTTCCGGTTTGCCCATTGGGCTGTTTTTCACCTTCTCGAGGCTTCAGGCCTATACCATGATTGATGGTATAAAAGCCAGAAAGAGAATCATCCCTGAGAATCCAACATACTAGCTCATCCACCCATGTTTCAGCAATGACATGGTTGGTTGGCTCCTTCATCCATTTTTTTTTCATAAATCAGAATGGAATGCCTAAGTCATTCACAATTTTGCAAAGTATATGTACTGATAAGATAAAGATATGCTATTTCATTTGTATTGTTATATTTTCAGTTATAAGATAGAATTTGCATAACATATTAATTGTCAAACAATCCGTGAAAATATTTGAAATAAATTTGAAGCATAAATCATTACTAGTTACCTGCATTGTAAATCAATTGTGATATATCAGCTATGGCCAGTAAGTAGCATAGACAACCATAAGCATAAGCATTGTCCTCAGCAGTTGTGTCAACTTTTTTCAGCCTCATTATCCTTGTAAGATTACTTAATAACAATTAGCAGTTAGCCCACTCAGTGAAGCTCTTTTATTATTTTAAAACAGCTATTTATTTGCATTTAAGGACTTAAGAGAGGATAAGCAAATGTCTTTGCTATTGAGGAGATGGAATAAGAATAATTTTAAGAAATGAACTAAACTATAATCCATATTCTAAAAGAAGAAATATCTTTGTTCATGAACTATTTACTTTGAAATCAAAGATAAACGCAGCAGTTAATTGATACCCTTTTTAAAATTAATTCTGTAATATATATAATGAAGGAAAGGGTAAAAAAAAACCTTGCTGACATGATTGTGATCAAAATATATAGAGATGAGATCTTGAAATGATTGGATGACTAACTTTAAAAAAATATTTTCACTCCAAATTTGTCATTTTTAAAAAACTACTGGAATTAATATAATATATTACCTATGCACATTTTTTTGAGGGCCTGCCTCTGGATTCTGCTTTCTTTAATTTTAAAATAATTTTTCAATCTTTTTTCTGCAAAGTGAAAAGCTAGCTTCTTGGATCTACCTTCAGTCTCTTTGTGCTAGCTTTAGTGTCTCGCATAAATCTTAACTTAAAATGTTATCACCAGGACTCAAGCCTTACTTGATGACACATATCAGAGGTGGGTTCCTACCAGTTCGGAATGCTTCTATGGACCCGGCAGCGACCCAGGCCTGCCACGCCCCTGAGCCAGTTTTTTCGACAGCGCCATCTTGTCTTTTGCTTCTGCGTATGCGCAAAAGCTTTTTTTTAGTACTTTGCATGCATGCACAGCACGAGAAGCATGCCCGCCTACAGCACATCCCTGAACAAACCGTCAGTAATAGGATCCGGAACCCATTGCTGAGACATATGTAAATAAACATAGATGTCTGGAGTGCAGGAACACTGGAGTGCAGTGTTCAGGTTATAGTTTCTTGTGGAGTTACTCCATTCATACAGCCAACCTAACTTAAAACATATATATTTCAACTCCAGTTTCCCAAAAGTTCAAATGCAGTCCACAATAAGAAACTCATTAAAATAGAAGAGAACATGAGTACTTGCAAATGTGGAAAATGGTCTTAGTAAATTTAATTTTATGAAAAGGAGATATAAGAAGATGTATCAGCAGTATGTATTCTTAACTGTATTTTTAACTGGCATTTTACTTATCATCTATGAAAAGGCAGTGAAAACATGCAAATTACAAAACATGTTGACACACAATATCCTTTTCCAAGCTATCACCCTTGAAGATTATATCTATTTTCATTATCTGCTTATAAATTATATATGACGAACTGATCCATTTTAGGTGTTTATAAATTTCAGGAAGTGGGTCACCTGACTGAGCTTCTGTGGGCTTTAGGGACAAAGCAGAACTGAGCCTGGACAGTCCTTCCAAAGGAATCCCAAGGCTAGGGAGCTAATAAACCTTTCTATACATAGTTGCCAAGACAGCTGCAGAGGTAATTATTTATCTTTCAAATTTATATAGCATCTCACAATACAAACAATTGTGGGTGTTGTACTGCAAAGTCAAAAAGCATATTGTACACTGTCCCAAAGGTGCTTTTTCAAGAGGCAACTGGACTTTCTGGAAGTCCAGTTTTCTCTTGAAAAAGCACCTTTGGGACAACCATGACCTGGATGACTGAGAATCTCCCTAGACATATTGTAAATTAGACCGCACCCGGAATTGTTCTCAACTCATACTTTACTTTTTATATAAACAAAAAGAAACAGACAGAGGGGGGAGGGGAGAGAGAGAGAGAGAAAGAGAGAGCGCATTAAGGTGAGATTTAAAAATTACATAACCATTATATGAGCTTGTTTCCAGGAGACCAACATCAGTTACAGCAAATGAAATATAGTCATTAATTTGATGCAGTTGAATAATCTATTGCTTCTACATTGATGACTAATTATTTAAAATTATTTTCTTTCTTATTGAACATGCTCCTTCTGCCTTCTTTAAAACACACACGCACCCATGCACAATTTAACATTTCAAAGATATGCCTCATATTTGAAAGGAAAATTGCACAACTTGAAAGATAAGCTCTATACATGCCTTCTTTTCTGCTTTTAATGCTGAAAGTTAGGGAAAGACCTAGTACAAACATTATGAGTCATTCTATTCCATATCTGTACTGCAATTTCAATAATACCATGGAAAAGCATTTTTTTTATTCTTCAGTTCCCCCACTGATCTGGCTGTTGCATATTTAGCACCTTAAGAAATTGCTGCATTACTTATAATTAAAGTAGTTGTAAAGCATACCACTCAATAATACTGTCTTAATTACATTCAAAATCCTTAATCACATACAGTGACTATTTTTTGTCTATATGCAAGAGATTGTTACAATTTTTCTGAATTTCCAAAAGCTCAAGATTTTTTTTAATGTACCTGAGAAAAGGATGCATATATAGCTGAACACCAAACACAATTTTCAGACAGTTATACACATTTGAAGGACTAGACACATTCTTATGTAAATGTTAATTTTCATCAGATTTTGGTAAATGGTATGTTACATTAACAATAAGCCAGAAAGTGGTGAATATTGCAACTGGATGTTCTATCTCATTCAAATGAGAAAGAAGCATAATGAATTTCAGATTCAAAATGTCTTTGAAGAAAAGTAGACTTTTCCAAAATGGAGCATAGTGAGCTGCAGCGAAGATTTTTTTAAATTCATTTCAGAGCTTCATGTAATCTCTGTGATTCAGCTTTAGTCCCAATAAATATAGTGGATATTTCCAATTGAAAATTTTGATTTATTTCATACATTTTAATTTTTAAAAAACTTGCAAAAAGGTGACAGTAGTTACAATCAGTTATGCAAGTACAACTGTCTTTTCTCCCTTTCCAATTCTTCCCTTCTACTATTTATAACACATAAGGCTTCCAATGTTCTTTTAGTTTAATTTATTAAGAGAACACTTTTTTCATGAACAGCTGTGGACTTCTCTCTAGCGCTAGTTCCTGGAATATTGATATAATGCATTAAACTAATGTTTATTTGAAATGTTTTTCTTTGTTATTCTCCTGAGTATTCCTCCTTAATGAAATTAATTGGGCAGTCTAAAACTAAATTATCTTTCCAGGGAAAGAGCCATTTTACCTCCCAAACCTGCCCTGACAGGAAGCAGAATCTAATTGGAGCTCCAAAGAGCCATTTCCATTTAAATAGCTAGATATATAAAAAATCCTGTTTCTTTTTCCTTCTTCTGCTCACCCTCAGTGGTGAAAATGACCCTGAGTGTGGGATATGCACATTAGGAATGATCATACCAATTGGCCTATTTTTCTGAATCAGAAGCCTGAGGGTTATCAGATTTAAAACTGGCAGGCGATCAATCTCCTCAAGAACTCACTGTAACAGCATTGCCAAAGAGGCATTAAGAGTTGTTAACCTAATCTTGCGTAGCTTCATCTCTGGTAATATTGAACTGCAAACTAGGACATACAAAACTTTTGCTAGACCAATCCTTGAATACAGCTCATCTGTCTGGAACACCCTCTGCATAACAAACATTAATATAATCGAGCGAGTCCAGAGATATTTCACAAGAAGAATCCTCCACTCCTCTGCTTGCAACAAAATACCTAATACCTCCAGACTTGAAATTTTAGGCTTGGACAGCATAGAACTCCGCCATTTTCGGTATGACCTAAGTGTAGCCCATAAAGTTATCTGCTACAATGTCCTACTTGTCAATGAATACTTCAGCTTCAATCACAACACTACACAAACACACAATAGATACAAACTTAAGGTAAACCACTCCAAACTCGATTGCCAAAAATACGAGTAATTAAGGGAGGCTCAAGTTATCAGACGTGGGACACAATGTACATTAAAAAAAAACAGGTATAATGCTTGGAAAGGTGAAAGGAAAGAGAAGAAAAGGTAACCAGCAGTGAGGTTGATGGACTCATTTACAGTGGTGATGGATGCATCCCTGAAGCACCTAAAAGACAAGATTGTCCTTATCTTTGTGGTCATGAAGAGTCAACACTGACAAGCTTGGTACGTGGGTGAGTAGAATGATAACCCTGATCTTATTCCAATCAAACATTGAGAAATGTCTTACCCTATCTAGCTGACAGCATCAACAACGGACAAACATTGTTGGATGTTTGATCTGCTATTATAATTCTTAATGGTATGGCTTTGCAAATACTTCATAAATGAGTACTTCAAAATGTATGAGAACACAAAGTACTTGATTTCATTAAAGTAGCTGCGTCATTTTCCAGGTGGACTATTCTTAGCAGTCTCTGCCGCTGGGTGTATGTACTCCCATTTTGTTTATCTGAAAACCAATGTGCAACAAAAAGGCTGTACTTGCACATTTATGCAAGGAGAGACAGGAGCAGTTGATAAAGCAGCTGGCCAAGCTTGGGAAAGAAAACTATACAACTACTTTAGTGATTAAAAGAGAATTAGATCTTACATGTTCCTGTACATTGTGAAGCACTCATTTTGAAGGATTTGCATAGCCCTGCTAAAAAGATTGAATAAAGTTACTTGAATGCTATAATATTCTGATAAATTATGGGCATGTGTGGATAAGCATGATCTGCCTCAATGAGGCACTTCATTTTCTAGAGGCAAGTCATTGTTTCTTGTTTCAGTGAAGTGTTTTATGAAGGCTGATCATTCTGGCTTAACAAATAATATATGTCACTGCAATTACTTCTAAGCAAACCAGCACTGAGCTGTGCTGAAACAACAATGCACAGTATCTGCAGTATCTGGAAATCTCTTTTCAGTACATAAAATACTTACATCCTTTGGAAATGAAAATTAGTTTGCAAAAACCATAATAAGAATACTCCTCTTAATAAGGAACTTATTAAGGAATTCAATAAGGAGCCCTTTTGTAAATTACATAGTCACTGATATTACCATAATACAACCCAAAATTAGGTAACTTGGTTTTGTCATATCATAGAGTTATATTATACCTTAATACAACAGATTGCTAAAATATATGCACAATAGAATTAAATTGCACTATGTCTTACAAAAATCCTGGCTATCATTTGTAAACAATAGGAAATTCATGCAAAAAAATACATAGAAAATAGTAACACCTGCAATACACAATCAGCCCACATTGAATTGGATAAAGGTATTTGATATTACCCATATTTCCGATAAATAGTTTAAACAGAAATTGCATTTTCATTCAGGCCGTTCAGAAAACACCCCAGTCTGACTCAGTACCACAACTAGAATGAGATTCAGAAACTGGATCTCCATTCTTCACAATTTACCAGGGGAGAATGAAAGATTTGTTATTCTACATTTTTAACAGAATGACATAACATTTTCAATATAGACAGACAAACACAAACACACACACAACAAACACTTACTGTGTATCATTATGAGTGTATGAAGTATTTGAAACAAAGTTGTTCTTTCTTAAATCCATATTTTAAAAACAAGACCAGAATGTCTATACTTTCTTGTTTTTGGATAGAATAAGATGAGATATATAGAAAGAAGTATAAAATTTCAATTTTTTTAAAGACATAAAGGTTGAACAATTATTTTGAAAAAGTGTGGAGTATACCTGAACAAGCATGATGCCTCTTTCTGATTGCATTGGAGCTGAATGTTGGGGGCAGTGTGGAAACCTAAATTATTGAAACAGTGTGGAATGTACAACATAGACTATAAGGTAGTTGACTAGGTTGAGATTTACTGTATTTTTTATGCACAGCTATACACTGTGTATGATTACAAAGGCTTATTAGTCTTTTAATTTTATCTCTGTGCTTAATATTTTATGGTAGGGGTCCCCAGGTCCTGTGCTATGATCTACTACAGGCTGTAGCCTGTTCAGAACTAGGCCACGTGAGTGGTGGGCAAACATCTGAGCATCCATGAAGCTCCCCTCATGCAAGCAGCAGCCACTTGCACTTACATCTCCTTCACGTGAATGGTGGCTGCTTACACTTATGCATGCAGTTCCCCTCAAAAAGTGGCTGCTGCTTGCACATTGTTCCCTTTGCATGAGAAGTGAGCAGAGGCACCGTCCGCTCGCATAGAGTTACACGTGCTTGCACATACTAATCTGCCACCCACACAGAACTATACCTCCCCCCATAGACTACCAACCCAGAAAAATTGAGAACCACTCTCATATGGGTGAATTTCAGATTAAATTGGAGTCCTATGACAACATAGACACAACTATGCACTTGTTTTGGCAGTAGGTTGAAATGGTTTACCAGTGCCTCTCCCATTATCCTACAGAGGAGTTCTTAAATATTAACCAGGTCCAAATCATCTTTAACTTCCAAGTTCAAACACTGAAACACATGTCTATAAAGAACTAATAAAGCAGACACATATGTACATATGTGCATACCGGTGGTGGGTTTCAAAAAATTTCACTTTCCCACTTCCCGGTTCAGTGGGAGTGGCTAGTGGGGGGCATGTGATTGAATGGCGTGGCAAACTTGACATCACTCATGCCCACTCAGTCACATGACCCACCCACCTAGCTACGCCCACAGAAAAAGGTAGGAAGTTTTTTGAAATTTCCACCTATCTCCCCCCTCCCTTAGCCAGTTGCCCCCATTTTCCCTCCTTTAGCAGCCGCAGCCCTAGCCCTGCTTCCTCCACCCCCCACTTCTTCGTTTGGGATGCTTACCTTCCACGGCGGCTGGTCCCAAGTCTGGAAGGCAAGCTGACCGGAGTTTTCGGTGGCCCCCAGCCTCTTTGAGAGTCGCTTTGCAGCTGCAGTGGTAGCTGGCCACAGTTTGCCAAAAAATACCAGAGTTTGTGGAAATGCTGCTGCTGTGTCCATCATATTCTTTACACATGCACATCCCATTGCCTTGCAAATCCAATGGTATGCAGTGCGCATGCGCAAAGAACATGGCGGTGATGGCAGCAGCATTTCTGAGGAGTTCTGTAGTTTTTGGCGAGCGAACAGCAACTGGGGGACCAGTTCGGGAGATGGCCAGCCAGCCATCACTACCGGTTCGCCGACCTTGGCCAAATTTCTGACAACAGTTCACCCAAACTGGTCCAAACTGGCTGAATACCACCTCTAGTGCACACACACATACATATCTATAATACTGGAATTTTGCTATCTTTTAAAAAGACATTTCAGAAGACGCAGTAACTATATGGGTGAATTGGAAAAAAAAGTTTAGTTTTTTTTTTTAATCAGCCAAAGTCTATAGGTGGTGTTGAAAAACCCTGGAAGGGATGTATCTGCAAAAGGAATATATTACATTTCTTTTCCAACTTGAATGCAAATTTCTATGTTCTTGTTTTTTTATAATATAGTGATAATAAATAGTTGTGTTAGAAACAGTCAAATACATGCTGATATTTTCAAATATACAATGGAGACTACACTGGTACACTGTTAAAATCTTTAATTTCTAAATGGCAGGCAGTTTTCAAAAAAATATATAAAATACAGATTCTAGCTGTTCCCTGCAGGAATAGTACATAAATATCCAGTAGAATAATTTGTTACACTAGAATACGCAGGGTTAGATTCTGTTTAATTATACCAACATTACTGAAGTTCAGTGCTGCTATCTTTGTTTCAGTTATTTTAGATTCGCAACAGTAAAGCCAGTTGGGGAAGTGGTTAAGAAAGTTAAGTAAAATTACTTTTGTGTATATTTGTTTCAGATTGCTGTGTGAGCAAAAGGGGAGGAAGGGGAGGAAGGAATAGAAACAATTTTTTGCACTTTGGGTTAAAACAATATCATTTAAATTACGTTCTGCAGAAGAGCAATGCTCTTCAAACAATAATATCTCTTTCTTCAATATATTCTTGTGAATATAACATTTTTGCCACTTCTGCAACCAAAACAAAATATTGAAATAGTCTGACTTGAATGCTGACTCTTAAGATTTTTTATGACAAATTTCATACAGACTTTGATGAAATATTCTACTATTATGCAAGCACACACATCCATTCAGGTGTACAACAATATCAGAAATGTAAAGGAAAATTAAACATATTACTTTAAAAAGTTTTATTTCAATACAGGCTGTCCTCACTTAATGACAGTAATTGGAATCGGAATTTTCATTGCTAAGCAATGCAGCCACATCATTAAGCAAGTCATCAAGTGAGGCGTATGCATGATCATGACTTCAGATTTCCTTTCCGCTTCCCCATTGAGTCTGTTTGTGGGAAACCAGAAGGGAAGATCACAAATCATGATTGTGTGACCATAGGATATTGTGACGGTCAAAAATCCAGGCCAGTTGCTGAGTGCCTCGGTCTTGATCATATGGCTGTGGGATATTGCAATGGCTGGGACTTCAAAAGACTGTTCCTAACTACCAGTCATTCATTCAGTAAGTTTGAATGATTGCTGAACAAGCAATCATCAAAAGAGGACACCTGTATGATTTTGACCTCTAGTACTACATTAGTCTTCCTTTTTTAAAACATAAATTTTAATTAATGATGCTCATTTTAAAATATTGTCTTGGAAAATTTTAATAAACACTTGATTAAGGGCATTCATAATGCCAGACTATATGCACTAACATTACTGACATGTAAAACCCCATCTATACCACCCATAAATAGCTTTTTAAATATACACAAATCAGACTTAGCTGATTGTATGATTCTAATTCATAAATTATTTTTGCATGCACCAATTCAAAAACTGTACGTGTTCACAACGTAATATGAAATTGCAACTATTAAAAAGTAAATATACATGCTAGGGTTAACCAAATATGTAAAAGAACGTAGTACAACAGCTGTTGTTTAATATCAACACAATTTATCAATGCCTTGGAAAAATAGTCATGTGAATGTTTTTTCTTAAGTATGTAACTTAAATATAAAATAATATTGTATATGTTCATGTACCTATTATATTAATTATCTACAACTTTTTGTTTTCGGTTAAATAGCAAACTATTGCTGCTGATAGCAAATCAATATGTACTTTGTTGAACTCTTTTGTGTCATTATTAAATCAGATGTGTATGTATTATGTTGGACTGTACAACTATTCTAAAACCAGAAAGACACATGGCTTCTTTAAAAAGGCATTGAGTAGAGGAGGGATTCATGCCCAAGTCTACTTCAAACTCATTTTCAGTTTCAATGCTGCAGTATCAACCTTTTGGCCATAGTAAGTTAAGTCATATTTGTTTTTCTGTACAAAACTGTACAAAGACTTTCATTAGAAGTTATTAGATATATTAATGGCATGGAAAATGTTGTTATTGTTCCAATATGCCTACTTTATTTAGTAAGACAACTCTAAGAACTGAATATAAAACAGCATATGTTCACGATGGCTAAAAAAGTGAAGGGACTGGGGATGGCAATTTCCCCCCCATTTCTTTTCAGTATGAAAAGATTAATGGGTACCATTTCTTGGTTCCTCAATATGCTTAGAAACCTAGAACATAGAATAATAGTATTGGAAGGGATATTGGAGGTGTTCTAGTCCAAGCCCTGCCCATGACATACCCGTGATGGCGAACCTATGCATGCATGCCAGAGGTGGCACGCAGCACCCTCTCTGTGGCATGTGAGCCATCACCCCAGTTCAGCTCTGCTGTGCATGTGTTCGGGTCTCTGCCACGCATGTGGGATGGGTGCATGTGCATGCATGGGGGGCACATGCATGCACAGGGCCACATGTGTGTGGGGGGAGCACACGCACATGTGGGGGGGCCCTGTGGGGGGGGCCATGTGTGCATGCGTGGGGTGGGGCACATGCATGGAGCCACATGCACAGAGCATTTGGGGGCTTGGAAACAGGCATGTGCATTCACACACATGTGCACACTTTGGTCACTCGGTCCAGAAAAGGTTAGCCATCACCATTCCGGACAAATGGCTTTCCAATCTCTTCTTGAAAATTTCCAGTGATGGAGCACCCACAATTTCCATAGGCAAGCTATTCTACCTCTCTTTAGTTTTGCACTGTCTTTTAAGCAATGTAGAAAATTTAATCAGCTTTTAGTGTGAAAGAAGCAGCAAGAGCAACTGTTTTGCAAGTCTGAACTAAAGGAATTGTTTTTTCTTTCTTTCAGTAGTTGCTTGTAATATTTATGATTTGTTATATTTATTTTTGTCCCTACTACCTACAATATTCATTTGTTGAAGGCAGTTATATATTTATGTTTCAGTGCTTAAAATATGAGTGTCAGGACTTACTTATAGTAGCTAAAATCACTGATGCTTCACAGTTCTAATTTGTCTAATTCCAGTAGCCATTAATTCAATTAAAATCATGCAAAACTAAGCAGAACTGAACAGGTTTTGAATTTATTCCTTGTATTTTAAGAAGTAGTTTTGCACATTGATACTTTATTTTTAAACAACTCATTCCAATGTTATTTTAGTCCCTGCATTCAGAGAATAGTAAAGACTTATTTTAATTACTTTCACTTGTAAGAAACAGCTGATAGATATTCCATCAATGTTATGATCCCTTTGGATAGAAAAAAAACCTAAACTCAACTCAAACAGATTTTTTAGAATGATAATTACTTCTTAAACAAGGGAATTGTAGCCTAATAATTATCTACAAACTCTGATTAAATTAATCTGAAAGAAATTAAAATAAAATTGTTATCTGCTTTACTTATATCAGCAATATAGTCATTTAGGATACAATTATCAAGGTATCAAGGTATTGTATTAGACTACATTATTTTCAAAAGGATGCAGAGTATTCTGCATGTAGCCTCAACTTACAATAGCAATTGGAAGTGGAATGTCCATCATTAAAAAATTAGGTTACAAAGCATGGCTGCATTGCTTAGCGATGGCAATCCCTGCAGTCCTGGTTTCCATTGTTAACTGAGTCACATGTCCTTAGATGAAGCCCAGCATGATGGGTGCATGCAAATTTAAGGGAGGCATGCCAATGGTTGGGGAAGGATGCAAGGCTATGTACATGGGTGTGAGGGATGTACAGCCAGGATTTTGTTTGTGTATGGGAGTAGCAGGTATGGAATGAACACAGATGGGCTGGAGAAGGTGACTGGGGTGAGTAGATTTACGCCAATGACTTGTAAATGTCACTGCCAGCTTCCCCATTGACGTTCTGGGGAAACTGGCAGCGAAGTATGTAAATGCTGAGTATGTGATTGCAGGTGCTGCAACATGTCATAAGTGTGGGCTGGTTTCCTGGTACCCAGATTGTGATCACATGACTGTATGGATGGGAGAATGGCAAGAACTCCAAGAACTGGTTGCAACCATCAGTTATTAAGCACCATTGTAACTTCAAACAATGGTATTAAGTCAAGAGCTACCTGTATGCATTTCTTCGGTTAAAGGTAGATGCAGTATTAGCATACAAATGTAAAATTATTCATAATGAAGTTGCAGTATTGGAAAGAAAATATTCAAAAGACAATAAACAATAGTTCATATAAAGAAAATCTCAAAATATAGATATAAATATTATCAGCATTTTGTGAATTCCATCAGCACTTTGACCATCCACTTTATGAATAGCCTTTGTGAAAGACTGTAGACTGATTGAATAAGAAACTCTTTTCTTATTCTTATTGAAATGAGGGGGAAACAAAGATATATTACACTCAAAATTAAAATCTAAGACAATCAAAAACAATTGTTTAACATAGGTGAGATTTACCAGAAAGCATATGTGCATGCGTCTCTATCTCACAAATGTCATTAATAAATAAAAGTTCAGGAAAATTCTTATGGTTTAAGAGGGAAATATATCATTACAAATCACAAGCAAATTTCTTCTGAAGTCACCTCAGATTGACCTGGTGTGTAATTTATCCAGAACAGGGTTCCACCCTTTATTGTAATTAAGTGAGGACATGTAGAGTTCTAGCTACATAGCACTGAAAAAGAACATTTCAAATATCACACTGTTTGTGTCCCCTCCTGCATTCTATAGACTATACCTTTTCATCTGTTGCAAAAGAGGCACATTATGCACTAAAATACAGTAAATAGTTTACTCCAGCAGAATTTGATTGAGTGACTGATTGATTATGTGCCATCAAGTCATTTTCAACTCCTAGCAACCACATAAATAGATTTTCTCCATGTCGATCCACTCCTAAACTGGTGTGTCAGGTGTTCTAATAGTGTACTCATTACCACTGTAAATGAGTCCATCCACCTTATTGTTGATCATCCTATTTTTCCCTTTGCTTCATCTTTCCCAGTATTAAACCCTTTTCCGGAGAGCCTTTACATAATGTGTCTCAGAAATAGGATAATTTGAACCTCTTCATGTGTGCCTCAAGTGAAAAGGCTTATTTGTTCGCTAATCCACTTGTTTATTTTCTTGGCTACCCATAGTATTCTTATGAG
The DNA here is from genome assembly GCA_032467955.1 of Pseudoxenodon macrops. Classification (NCBI taxonomy): domain Eukaryota; kingdom Metazoa; phylum Chordata; class Lepidosauria; order Squamata; family Pseudoxenodontidae; genus Pseudoxenodon; species Pseudoxenodon macrops. Next base: position 17,271 of record JANHFT010008502.1, read on the forward strand.
TCTTCTCCAAAAGCAGAATTCACTGGAGTTTAAATACCATTTTTTTTCTTTGTATGACTCTTTAATGCCTTATTTTGGACTGAAGTTGGGACAACTGAGTGGAGCTGAGTGTTTACTAATTGGATAGCCTTCCTGGTGCCTACACAGCAGATATTTCTTCTTTGTACTCTGACAGAAAAACATCTGTTGCTGCCTAGGATTCAACTCTCAACCTTCTGAGTAGGAGGCAAGAGCCTTCACCTCTAGACCACTGTGCTACTCAACTGGACCATACTTACTGAAATATGTTAACTGCTCCTCTTATTATTAAAATGTATACAGAGGGGGGAAAACCAGACACCCCACCCTTAAAAAATCATGTACAATTTAAAAATGGTGCCCTAATTTTCAAAATTAATGGATTCCTCAACACACAAACCATTTTCATAAACAGAAATTAATAAGCATACCTACATATTTTCCTTGGTGTAGTAGTAGAAACTGTTAAAAAATTTCTGTTGGCTTTGCTGCTGCTATTTTTATTTTTTTAACTTTGTTCACTGCCCAGAGTCACTTTTGTGGAATGGGCAGCCATATAGGTTACCCAAGAGTTACCATGAGGTAAAATAGGCATCCTAAAAATTGTAACAATCAATGAATAAACACTAAATAAAAAGAGGGTGGGGAAACCCAGTAAAAATAGGGCAAAGGTGGAGATTATTACATTGGAAGATAAAGAATTAAAACAAAATTGCATGGAATGGGAGAAGATAGTGAATGGCTCTTTACAAAAAGGGTTACATTGATTACAATAATAGCCTTTCCTAACCATAGGCTAATCTTCAAACTATTTTTTAATCTGTCACTTGCATCTCTTGCTTGTTACTTCATTTTTCAACAGTTTGATTCTTGCTAATACATGTTAGATGAGAGAATAATCTACCTAAGAAGACAGACTAATAATCTATATACAAAACATCATTTTCATATTGTCAGAGAAAAATCCATGGGATCTTCAAATCCCAAACTTCTGTCAGAAACTGAAGGGAAAAGAAAATGACGTTTTCTTTGGGTACTTTCCTTGTCTTTTCTTTTTCATGACACATTGAAAAGGAATAAAAGATTTGTCTTAGAACCACTACAGAGACACTGTCACTTCTGTTGCTTTTCAGATGGTTTGGGGGAATGCAATGAGAAGGAGGAGAACAGCTTCATGACAGCTTGATCCTTTGTATGAGAGGCTGGGATTAAGCTGCTGCAGATACACGACAGGAAAATGAGCAACTCAGTGGACTGAAGGACTGCAATGAATCCATTTCAATAGGAATTCTTCACTTGCAAATGGCTAAGAAATTGAATACCATGTATTTACTTTACAGGTGTAATCCCCTTAATTAAATTAGCTAAATATATCACAGAGGAAAAATCAATTTATTTCCCAGGTGCAGGATTAATGTTATATTTTTGGTTAAGTTGAGGAATGGAAAATTAAATTACTAATGCTTTTACTATTGCTATTTTTGTTAAAATGGGAAATATTTCTATATGTGAGGAAAATTTGTTGTAATAGCAATTCTACAAGAATATTCCTCTATTATTTTAAAGCATCAATATGCTTATATTTATTTATTTTAATTTTTTGGGGGGGTATTTCATGAATGACCATATTCCAATGGCATCTACCGTATTTATTATTCTAGAATGTAGGATCCACACATAATTAGTTTACTGTATAAAATAGAACTATCTTTAGTCATTAGTTTTGGTATTACAACTTCACTATATTCTATTAGGAACGTTAAAATTTTCCTTATTCTGTGTCACAGCTATTTGAAACTCAGCACATATGAAAATGAATTTTTAAAAAGACACAAACAGTCTAAATTACTTTATTACCAAAGCAAAAAAGATTTGGAACCTTTCTTCCTGTTCAAAAGAGGAATGTCTTCTTGCTATTAATGCTTCAACACTGTTATATAACAATGTAAGCCACCTGGAGCTATCAAATGTGAGTTAAACAAACAAACAAACAAACAAACAAACAAATAATAAACATGGAACAACAAAGAGATGATAATTTGAACCTTGGTTTCACCATAAATAGGACTTGCATTTAATACACAGCAATTGCGGAAGTAGTCCATAATGCAATCATTTGTTTTTCTATAATACATCTATTTATTAAAAGCTTTTGTATCCTTGAATGTCTTTTATCTATTTCTAGTCCTTTTAACTGTAAGAAACTTGACATTGTGGGATGTTATGTATGGAAACCATGAACTTTTAAGTTTTTCATTTCTTTTTCCCATATTGTTAAAGTTGTAGCTGAGAAAAAAAGAGAAATGGGCCACTATATCAATTCTCTTCACAAATTTCTAAGAGGTCTGTAAGGGGCGTGCATAAACACACCAGGGTGCCTACTGTCCCTGTCCTCCTGTCTCCGTTTATTCATACCCATTTACTGTGTTCATATTTATGTTTATACTTATACCTGTTGCTCTTTTACATGTTCAACAAACGAGAGGTGGGTTCCTACCAGTTCGGACCAGTTCTATAGAGTAGGTAGTAAACCTAGGGAGTAGTTCGCAGAACCGGTA
>JANHFT010008503.1:1616-14565 GCA_032467955.1 Pseudoxenodon macrops
TGTAAAAGCATGCCCACCCAGTCACCTGACCTACAAGCCACGCCCACAAAATAAGCCACACCCACAGAACCGGTAGGAAAAAAATTTAGATTTCACCCCTGGCTAGGGGAATAGGTGAACTATGAATAGGGTGGACTCTGTAGGCGGAAAACTCTGTGAGTAAGAGCTACAAGAAAATTTTAGTCTGAGATGGATGGATGGATTGGTGATTACTCGGACAGACCAAGGTATCAACAATATAGACACAGAAGATGGAGGAAAAAAGGAATGCTGACATATGATATGAGACAACTGTATTCTTTATATTTCACAAGTTTTAGAACATCACAACGCAATTTGGCTAATAAAATTGGAAAAAGTTGGAATATGGGAAACATCGTTCTGGAACTTGGGTTTTTCACCCATTAAGGCAGGGGTCTCTAACGTTGACAACATTACGACTTGTGGACTTCAACTCCCAGAATTGAAGTCCACAAGACACAAAGTTGGCAAGGTTGGAGACCCCTGCATTAAGGCATATCAGAACCTAAATAAATGTTGCCCTTTATGTTGCTCTCGCAGGTGTACCCTATTTCACGAACATGGCTACAGGTGTCTCAAAGGTGCTTTTTCAAGAGGCAACTGGACTTTCTGTTTATAAATAGACAATTGCCTGATCAACTGATCACATATGAATGAGTAACTAATCATCGGTTGAACAACAAAAGCAAATAGTTATTCATGCTTGCATTCATCTTTATCCAGGCATTAACTTCCTTAACACTTATCTTTCAGTGGCTTATTCTAAAATACCGTAGTTTTACCATTACAAACTACTTTGGGTTTTGTAAATAACAGCATGGTCCTATTTTAACAATTACGGTACAGTATATAACAACTATACGATAACAACTATATAAATAAATATTCAGAATATCAAAAATTGTAAATTGTTTGTACAACTTTCTGTAAACACGTACTTACTGTTCATTCACGACAAATATGCAATTGTCCTGTGAGGGCTGTCCTGTGACTGGATGCTTGCAGGTCACTTTTCGTTCATTGTGACTGTGGAGGAACAAACACAAGAATTATTTAAGCACGCATTGATTAATTTTACAGCTAATTGAAAACGAGTCGAAAAAAGCGGGAAGGCAGAGAAGGAGGCGTGGTCTTCTAACTTGCAGACTCGGTCCTATTGGATAGCAGACCGAGCAATCCCGTTCCTGGATGCTGTATCCACCAGGATGGAGAAGGAAGCAATTTCCTTCATATTTTTTCTTTTGACTCCTCTTGGCTTTGCGTGAAATGGCACGGACATTCTATTTATATTCTGGTTTGTCACCAATTCTTCAAGACAGTTCAATTCCCCATTGCATGTCGATACAGTCTCAAAGGTGCTTTCTTTGAAAGGCAACAGGGCTGTTTTTTCCTTCGCTTCTCATCCAGCCAAGCTTCATTGGGTAGTAATAGCGGGAGATGGAAGGATAGGAGTTGTCAATTGAGACTGGATGGTGGGGGGGATGGAAGGATAGGTTCCATCCTCCCACCATCCAATCTCAACTGTCTGTACCTATCCTTCCTTCCCACTGCCATCACAACTGATGAAGCTTCTTGGATGAGAAGCGAAATGTTTTCTTCTTCTCCCTCAAGGAAAAAAACAGCCTAGTGGCCTTTTGAAAGAAGCTCCTTCGGGACAATTATGTCCTGGATGTCTGAGAATCTCCACAGACATACATATTAGACATTAGCGGTTCTCCTCCTTTTGAACAACTTTCCCTCCCAAAGTTAAGATAGTTGACTTTTTTGTTTTGAAAATATGTGTCTATCCCTTCTCCTCCTCCTTTTTTTGGCTGCTCCTTGGGGAACTGGGGTTACTGTAATTACGCTGCTGAGTGATTATTTTCCTAAAATTTCTCAGATTCGTTTTGAACTGGCATGTCATGTCGTGAATGGCAGTAGATAAATCAACTTATGCATGCATATAATCTTCAGAAGACAAAGGGGAAAATATTGATAAGATATAGCCCATGTATATTGGGCAAAGATCGAAAGATCTACTGTAGTTATTATGAGAATGTAGGAGTCTCAACTGAATTCTCAGTTTTCCTGTGATTATGGAATACAGGAAACATTTCTCTATCCTTCAGTCAGCAATAAAGGAATAGTATCTATACAGGAATTTAAGAAGTGGATTAAGAGGGGTTGACAATCGGCAAGCCCGTGTTTAAGATCCAAGTGTTGCTGTTTACGGGGTGAGCTTCCATCACTTGCTCCAGCTCCTGCCAACCTAGCAGTTCAAAAGTGTGCAAACATAAGTATGTAGATAGGTACCACTTTGGTGGGCAATTTTACAGGGACGTGAAACGAGCCCCCAACCAAGTGTTCCCTAAGCAATGGTGATGTCACTGGCTAATCCTCTAAACCAGGGTTAGCTTTGTAGGGCGCTGCTGACTTGAAAGTACTACTACTAGTAGTAGTAGCAGCAGTAGTAGTAGTACTCGACCTTTTTTTCTTATTTCTGCTGAAGGAAGATTAATAATACATTATCTATGAAATTTCCTTACTTGCAGCTGCTGCCTTAAAATTGAGAGGGATACTTGTGATTGTTGCTTTAATCATTAATTGCCTTGCCATTTTGCCATTCCTTTTTAATTTATATTTATTGAGAGCTTTATATAAAGGAGAAGACAAATCTAAAAATTAAATTAAAAAATGCAAATTATGAAATATTTTGAAATATCTGACCACTCCAAGAGATTATTACTATCTTAATCTCCTCCCTCTTAGAAAGTATACAAATCCTTTTAGCTCCTCATTTTACCTACAGCTTTTTAAATCTTCAAACCCCATAATTCATTGTATTTTAATTCTTTCAGCAAAAAGTCCACATAAGGTTTCTAGTCTAACAAAAAGGGTTTTTTTCTTCTCTGATCAAAAAATTCTGTAAATCACTAATTAATTGTTTATCATTTCACTACTTTTTATAACATTTAGTTCTTCTGGTAAGGACCAAATGCCTTGCAGTAAACACTGTATTTAATTCCACTCTCCTTATGCCTGCTGTTCTGTTTATTTAAAACTTCCCAAAGTTTGTAAACAAGGGGGCGGGTGGTGGTGGAAGGACATGAAAAGGCAAAGCTTCAGTGATGCAACAACCTTCAATATACAGAATATTCTGCCAAAATGATAGTGATAACTGGTGGTGAACTTCCTATGTAGGGAACATTAGTATCTGACAGCACTTTAAACAAAACAAAACAAAAAGCATATTCAAACATATCCAGGCATATTTTAAGATCGAGAGAGCGAGGCGAATAGAAGATATATATCAAAGTAAACTAAAATAAACGTCATGGTTGGTGAAAATATATATATAGTTCACCATATATATAACAAAAACATATTCAAACATATCCAGGTGAAAGAAGTTAGCATCCACTAACTATTAAAGGAGGCAGAATATTATATTTTCTTGGATGGGAAATGGAGAAACAGGCAGAAAATTCTTAATATCCCCCACCTTTCTAAATGCCCCATTAAAGTCACTGGCAACTCACTCATTTCCCCCCACCCTTGTCAATCTCTGAGCTAGTCTAATGTACATGACGAAGGATCTACCCCCTTCAGGCAGACCCATATAGCAAACAGAATCTCATGGAAAAGTACATCAGCCAAAAAGGCACAGCCAAGCCTGATAAAGGACAGCCTACACAGTTGGCTAAGACCCCCACCCCCTGGGAGTCTGGCAACCAATCAGTGTATTTCTTGCACAGGTACAGGAGGGTCTGGGGTGGAACCCAATAGAGGGCATAAAAACTCAGGAACTCCCAGCAACCTTCCCTTTTGTGGTGGTCTCCAACATCAAGAACATGTGATTGCCTTTTCCCCAGGACCTCCAACCATGAGGTCCTGCTGTCCACCATTAAACCATCTTTCCAAGCAGCCACCATGTTTCCAGTGTCTTCTTCCCCACTTGGAGCAGAACCCAGATGGATATTTCTTCCAACACAGGCAAATATTTTCCCAACCTCTTTTATGTGTTGCAAATCCTTCCCTCTTCTATATTGTTGGTGCACTTTTGACCACATTAGAACCATTTTCTCTCCATTATGGAATCAGTGAAATGCTGAAAGGATGCAATAATAATTTTTTTCTCTCTATATATATATAAAGGGCTTTTTTGTCTTTTTACTGTAATGGAATAAAATATACAATTCAAGGAAGCACTTTCCTCAGAAACTGCTGAAACCTGGTATTTTTTCTTTCTTTCACTGACATCTTCAACATTTGTAATTGTTTCCCAGTTTTGGCATAATGGTAAAGCTTTAGTGTGACACTACAGTTGATATATCCAGTTCAGTCCTGTATTACTTGGCGCTCCATCTCTTTAAGGACAGCAGCATTAGTCTTGTGATGGAAACTGAATTAACTCCACAAAGAATAGAATAAAGATTGATGATATTATTATATTGTTAAATGACCTAAGGAGCTTCAGTCACATCACTGTGTAGACGGAAACTGCTTACAAAGGCCTATCTAAGCCATGCTGAAGATTTTTAAGAGAAATATGGAGTAAAGTATTTATTGAAAGAAGAAGAAGAGTTGTGCACAAAATATGTAGATCTGGTCTGAAAAACTAAAATGGCTTTTGCAATCATTTAAACCCCCTAAGGCAGGATTGCATCTATTTTTTTGTTCATCTGCAGATAAATTTATTTATTCTAGTATTTATTTATTCTATCGAGTTTCTAAGGCCAACCTTAAAAGAAATTACTCTGGTCAGCGTATAGCAAAAACAATAAATATGTCAAACAGAGTCATACTAAAAACACACACAGACAAAAACACACACACAAGAGAATTGATCAGTAATGGAGGCACCTTAAGACTCACTTGGTCACCTGAGACCCCCCCAAACCCTCAAGACAAAGTCAGGTCTTGAGGAACTTCTGGGAACTAAGGAGAGATAGAGCTCACCTCACTTCAAGGGGGAGAATGTTCCACAGGCAAGAACTATGGCAAAGAAGGCTCATCCCCTTTGACTTCCCTACTTGTAGAAAGTATCCATAGCCTCTTCTTCTGTCAAATCTGATAGAATGAGAAGATTTAATTCAAGGAAAGCAGTCCCTCAAATAACCCAGCCAATTGTCTTTTTTACCTCATTTTTAGAGATGTTACGCCTTGAGGGAGACCATGTACATATACTGTATTTGGGCTTAATTTTGTCCATTAAACCTCCCACCCTGCCCTTCTCATCATGCTCCTTCCCGCCTCATCTTTTCAGCTATGTTGGTTTTTATAGCTTAGCTCAGTGGTTAAGACGCTGAGCTTGTCGATCAGAAAGGTTGGCAGTTCGGTGGTTCGAATCCCTAGCGCCGCGTAACGGAGTGAGCTCCCGTTACTTGCCCCAGCTTCTGCCAACCTAGCAGTTCGAAAGCACGTAAAAATGAAAATAGAAAAATAGGGACCACTTTGGTGGGAAGGTAACAACATTCCGTGCACCTTCGGCATTTAGTCATGCCGGCCACATGACCACGGAGATGTCTTTAGATAGCACTGGCTCTTCGGCTTTGAAACGGATGTGAGCACCGCCCCCTAGAGTTGGAAACAACTAACACATGTGCAAGGGTAACCTTTACCTTTACCTATTATATCATTAGGTTTTATACAGCGTATCTTTTAATATTGCAAGCTGTCCAGAGTTAGCATGTGGTAAGATAGGGGCTAATAAATTTTACAAAATAAATAAATAAACTCAGCATTGAAAGCCACCACCCAATGTTAATGGTATAATCCTGAAGAGACTTATCCACACGATATCTTTGTGTTGCCTAGAAGTCAAATTTTATCCACCTACATGTTAAGAGAAATGGGTTTTGTGGGTTTGTGTACAGATAAACACAAAAATCCCAAGGGGCCAGGAAAATACTGTATTTTTAAAAATATATAAAATATATAACACAGCAATGACTGTGGGCTGCATACAAAGAGTTAAATCAACCTAACCGTCCCTCCTTACAATAAAATTAAACCAACAATCCATATAACAAATGTCTGAGGTTGAAAAGAATCGTTCCCTATTTACAAAGAAATAATGCAGCAATAAATCCAATCCACCAGCAGAGTTGCTTAACCAGGCAACCCAAATGCACTAGGGAGGAGCGGATCTTCAGTGCCTTGCATAAAAGTTTGCAGGATCAGGACTATTTGGATTTTCACAGAGGTGCTGTTTCTATAGGACGGATGGAAGGCCCAATTTCTTCTGGGTACAAGAAGGTGATTTTGCTTGATTGGTTTTGTGCTCACTCTCTCCGTTTTGCTGAGACTAGCAGAAACAATCCCAGTTCGGGATAAAGGAGGTTATCAATGCAAGTGAGTTGATTCAGTCATAAGGTTGCTGTTATGGGAACACTATGTGTCAAAAAAAAAAAAGCTAATTGACTCACGCGACTAGGATGCTGGGGCTGATAATCAGCAGGCTTGTGTTTGAGACCCTGCCATGGGACCGCATGAGCTTCTGTCACCCGCTCCAGCTCTTGCCAACTCAGCAGTTTGAAAGCAGGCAACCATGAGTAGATAGATGGATACCACTTGAGTGGTCAACTTAACAGGGACATGAAAGGAGCTCTCAACTGGTAGTCCTTGGGCAATGGTGATGGCACTGTTCAATCCTTTCAACCCGGTAGCAATTCAGTGTTCCTGACATAGATATAGTAGTAGTATCAGCACTAGTGAAGCTGAAACCTCCTGAAACTGAGATTCAACACTGATCATTTCCGAACTCCCTTCCTACATTTTTCTACTCAGGATAGGTGAAATATTTGTCATGCTAACATAACTGGGAAATAGCTGGGAAAGTAATTGAACATACATACTTTAGCTAGGGTGTTTAATCACGTTCAAAAGCTGCTGTGCCATTTATTTAGAGACTGTGAAAATCATTTTTATCCCCCAAACATTTTGTCCATCTGATGGCTTGGGAGAATTGAAGACATTTGTGGAAATACAATTGCTTTTTAACATTCATTGAAGCATCCCAAAACCAAGAACGTTAATGCACTGGAGAAGTTCAATCTGATAAAAGGTATCAGTTTCATAATCATTAGTGCTTGTGAAAGAGCACCAAAGAATGTTGCTGAAGAGGAATGGAAAACAGAAGGGCTAAAAAAAAAAATCCAGTTCAGGTGATATGCCCAGGACAAATGGCAAAAGATCTCAGAATAGTCAAGCTTGAGTACATAACACAGGAGCAACATAGTACAGACAACAGCATTAAAACTGAGGATCCCCACATATTCTTCCAATTCAGATTCTGCCTTGCAGAATTCAAACAAAATGTGTGTTCTAGTTATAGAACTAGAAGGTTGACATTATGGCAAGAAAAAGAAGAAAATTAAAGAAATGCGTGCCCTTTTGTACAAGCCAATTGAGAGGCTGTATTTTATCGATCCATCTCCAATACCCTTCCCAACAGATTCAGGCCAAGGCTTTCCAAATTAACTTCATTGACATGAAGGCTGCTCACTCACAGTTCTCTTTAGATTGGTGCTCGCTAATGAAATAATGATGAAGAAAATGCATTACTGCCTTCTGAGGAAGAAATGGCAAACTAAAGATGGCTTCGTTTTCAGCAATAGCCATGGTAGAATGAAGAACCAGCAGGTAGACTAAGTTTTCCTGGTTCCTCTCCATGCAAACAAAAGATCAGAGATTGCCCAAAAGTGCTCCTTACAATTGCTCCAAGACAAGAACTATTCTTCGTTATGTCAAACATTTTAGAACAATGGTCCCAGAAGTTAATTTTATTAGTGTCTGTCTCTATAGATAGACTGGTTTTAAAAGGTATAAAGGAGAAGGAACCTGTTTAATGGACAAGACTGAGACTGATCTGAAAGTGGATTTAAAAATGACAGGCTACAAGAATGATATGGAAAAAGGTGCTACACTGGACATACAAAAGAAACCAACTGATACGGTAATAATTAAAAGGAAAATACAAATCATAAACCAAGAGAGTCACTTGCATAATCTTCCTTTACTGAATTTACAAAAGAGGCTTGTTAAAGCTTTGAAGAATTTTGTTAGCAGGGCAAAGAAAACATGTGGGACACTGTTTGAAGGGGAAAGATCAAGATTGTTAAAAGTAAAAGGAAGGGATATAAAATTGATTTGTTTGATCAAGGTTAAAATAGATCGGATGTTATCTTTGATAATGCTTGATGGGTTTTGGGACTGAAATGATGAGCGTTTTTAAGCATTTGTTATAGATAAGAGATGGATTATGGGATAAAATATTATTTGTTCATTTATTTATTTGTAAAATTTATCTTACTTTAAGGTAACTTATTTGTTGTGCTTTAGGAGGTGATTAATTACTAATGTTTTTATATTTGTTGTAATGAAGGGGGAAGTTGATTCTTTATGTGTTTCTTTTCTTTTTCTTACTTAATATTACTTTCTTACTTAACTTAAATTTTAAATACCGTGTTTTCCCAAAAATAATACATCCCCTGATAGTAAGCCCAATTGGGCGTTTGAGCGCATGCACTAAAATAAACCCCTTGAAAATACCCCTCCCCAAAATAAGCCCCCCCAATATTTAAACGCATGCGCAGCCGATCCCCAACATTTCCTCTGGTTAGGAAGACAGAGCTGGAAATCAGGTAAGATGGCAAGAGGAGCCCCGTCTAGCTCCATTTTCCCCAAAATAATAAGACCTCTCCGAAAATAAGGCCAAGCGCTTATTTCTGGATTTAAAAAAAATATAAGACAGGGTCTTATTTTCAGAAAAACACAGGTATATTACCATTAAAAAATAAGAAAAGGCTACTGTTAGGAGTGGCAGATTGGGCCCTGAGGCCATTAGTTTCTGACTTAGTTATTTTCTCAGATTGTACTGTCTCTATGAGGCTAATTAAAACTTCCAGCATCATTTCATGCACCGGGGACAAAAGAACATTGACTTTGGTAGTTTGCACCGATGCTCAAATTTGTAAAGGAGCTGTTAACAACAAACAGCTTCATTTCATTTCACATGTTCTGAGAAGTGGCTGCAAAGCTGCTAAAGAAATGGGAAAAACCCTTAATTGGAAATGGTGAAGCTTGCTGTGTGCCAAGTAACAATAATGAATAATCCCTTCCCTGAAGGGCTGTAAAAGGTGGGATAGTGATTCCTATTAGTAGATGTCTCTTCTTTTAAGTGGATAATGCATCTAAGTTTCAGTTTGTCTTCACGGAGCAAGTGCAGACCTTGGATCGTTCCCTGTTTGGATGAATTATTGGGAATTATTTGCTTCGAAATCATGCTTTGTTTAAAACAAGTTTAAAGAGAAAAAAAGAAAATGAATTCAACAAGAATTCCAAACTGATTTTTCGCTTTATATATATAGTTTCCAAGTTTTCTTGGAAGGGGAAGAAGAATTGAAGCTGTTGTTGCTCCCTGGATAGCAGTTTTGTGAGAAAGGTGAACAGAGCAGATGATAATCTTGTCGTCTACACACACACACACACACACACACACACACACACCATAAGTGAAAGCATTCAGGGCATTTGCACCAGAGGCGAGATTCAGCAGGTTCTGACCAGTTCTGGAGAACCGGTAGCAGAAATTTTGAGTAGTTTGGAGAACCGGTAAATACCACCTCTGACTGGCCCTGCCCCCATCTATTCTCTGCCTCCCCGAGTCCCAGCTGATCGGGAGGAAATGGGGATTTTGCAGAATCCTTCCCGTGGAGCGGGGGAGGAAATGGGGATTTTGCAGTATCCTTCCCCTGCCACGCCCACAAAGCCACACCACGCCCACAAAGCCACGCCCACAGAACTGGTAGTAAAAAAAAATTGAATCTCACCATTATCACACACCCCAAATCCACTGGTTTATACACCCTGGGTTCCCACTTTGCCCTAAGAGCTATTTGTATTAATTAACCTTTCGGATTAAAAAAAAAAAAAAGTGTGTGTAAAATACTCAGGGTTGTTTTCTATTTACAGGCCAGGAAAAACTCGCTTTAAGGAGAAGTGGCTCAAAGATGTAATTGAAAGTAAAGTGGTCATGATGGAAACTGTGGATTTTTAATTTAGCTGGAATGGTTTAAGAAATTAAAATCTCTATAGGTACCCTGCTTTTGTTTTATTTTTTGGTAATAAAAATACAAAAGTCGCCGTAATCAAACCCTTGTTTTTGATCTCTTTGTGCCATTCATGTCAACGAGGTGCAAGAAGAAAAACTTTTAGCCAAATTGTTTATGGAGATTCTCATTCAAGAGGCTTCTTCAGTTCTGCCTGAATGGTGCATGGTGGAATAATTTATATTCCACCATTCAGGCAGAACTGAAGAAGCGTCTTGAATGAGGAGCGAAACGTCTTCAAGGAAAAACAAAGTCCAGTTGCCTTTTGAAAAGCATCTTTGGGTTTAACCAAGTTGAACACATGAGCAGTTTTAAAGCTCTTAAGTTGGACGTTTGCAGAAGATCGGGGAGATTATACCTGCTGAACACACTTATTTAATGCAAAGAAATACACTGACTTTTATCAACCAGAAGTCCTCCTAAGGCATGTGTGTGTGTGTCTATCTCAAATGTATTAAATCAACTGGAGTGGATTTGGGGACAGCAAACGGAGAGGGGGGACTGGGGACATCCCTGCTTCTGCTCAAAGGTGTTTCAAAGAATGATCGTTGAATGACTTCAGAGTCATTGTAGTTTAGGAGTTGGGAGTAAAGCTTGAGAAAACTCATGTAAGAATCCACCTCTAAGTTTATGGGAAGCCACAGGGTGACCTTGTCGTTCTCTCGGCCTGGATCTGCCTCTCATGGCTATTGTGAGGATAGTGATGGAGAACGGTGGGCTCGATACGTAACCTTAAGCTCCAAGAAAAGATGGAGAGACATCTATTGAACAAATAAGAAACCTGCAAAAATAACACACAGCCATTTGTACTTAGGGAGGGTATTTTATTTTAAAAATACAGTTTAGAAGTGGTGTACCATACCGGAACTGTGCAAAAAAGTAATGTCCAGAATGCATTCAATAAAGCTGAATACTGGGATGTATTTACATTGGGGTTTCTTTTCTTCCTTGCTTCAAAATGCGTCTCCAGCTTTGCTTCTAAAGTTTAGGGGCCGCTCAACATTTACAAAAGGGAACAGAAACTCAAAAACCCCACAATACGTGGCAGTTGGTACATGGACTTTGAATTTCAACCCACGTATTTTATCTATAAAGCCACTGAAGGAACTAAAGCGTTAAAAAACATATTCAGATGGATATTCAACTCCTCTGCGTTGCTAAAAAAAAAACTATTTACACTTAAGTTGAGCCGGAAATATATTTACCCAAAGCATTCTTGCTTGCAAAATGGAGAGCGCCAGACTTTAACACAGTGTTAAATCTGCAAAGAATCTCAAAATGAAAAGAATATTTTGCGTTCTTATTTACAAGGATCAACGCCTGACGGTCTGTGCCACAAAACAAGATCATGATTTTAAACAAATTTTTATCTGTTTTAACAATCCACTCAAATTTGTGGGTCTGTTCGAGGCAGGAAGCTTATAAAAGGCCTACATTAAAGCTATTTATGACTTTTTGGGTGCACAGAGTTAAACCCAGGATACGTTCTGGCCATTTTTCATTGTCCTGTAAGAGATCCTGTTGTTCCATTCAGGGCTTAATGTGTTCTTCTTGTCAAAGTCGATAGAAAATTGTTTTCACTGAACTCCTTAAATGGAAATTTTTGCTCCAATTGATTTTTATTTTTTTAAAGTGCTACTTTCTCAATCATCAAAAAGCAACCGTCAGTAGCTTCTTGGCATTGTGGTGGTGCCGATTGGCCTGCTTTGGTTAGTCTGACTGGGACTGCAAATTGGAAGGACCCTGCAAGTTAGTTCCAAGGCCAATTAGGGTTCTTAAGATGGATATCTATGGACTGTTCCCCCAAATCCCCGTAGCACAAGCCACTGTCAGGGCCCCCAACCCATTTGCCCGTCACTAGGGAGGACACGTCGTTCATTTCTCATCTTTGCCCTTCGTTTTTCGGTAGACCATTTCCCGGAAGCTGGCTAGGATCTTGTTTTCTCTCTTTCGCCTTTCTTCCTGGTTGAAAGACGCCAGGGCCCTCTTCTCATCTGCGCTGTAGATCTGGTTCTCTTTCCTCAGACGTACTGCTTCCATTCGCCGATGCCTAAGGAGAGAGACGGTCACCATCAGTGGACTTCCAACACTCAAGGCGTCAACCGGCGACAGGAGAATTTTCATTACATTTCAGCCATTTCCAATTCCCCTCCACCCCTTTAACCAGCATACGGGAACTGTAACTATCCACCCAAAGCAGCTTCTCATCTTTGAGATGTGCGTAGACTTCAACTCCCAGAATTCAATGACCGGCTGGGGGATTCTGGGAGTTGAAGTCCACCCATCTCAAAGTTGCCAAGGTTGCGAGATAGAGTAAGAAGTAAAACTGGCAAGATTCATTTCTTACCATGTGCATGTATACTAGATTGTGTTGTTTTTCCGTGTCATGTATGCATAATTTTGTATTTATTTTGTCAGGTTTGTGTACTGTGTATTGGAGGTGGAGACAGCTTTAAGAGCTGAATGCCACAAAATTTCATTTTAATGTATGCCGATTAGCCTACATTCAACGTGACAATAAAGTTATTCTAGATGCACTGTGCGTAGATGCACAGACTGAGATTCCTGGATGACGTTACTGCCAAACCATCATTTTTGATTGGATAGAAACGAAGGCATTCAATAGATCAGGGGTCGGCAACCCGCGGCTCTGGAGCCGCATGTGGCTCTTTCATCCCTCCGCTGCAGCTCCCTGTCGCTAGTTGGCTCCACAATTGATAGGGCTTTCGGTTAGGACAGATAGAGGAAAAAGGATGCTGGGCTAGGAGGAGACTCTATGGTGGGGAAACCAACTTCCAGTCGACAGAGGAAAAAGCACACTGTGCTAGGAGGAGACT
>JANHFT010008503.1:31752-44003 GCA_032467955.1 Pseudoxenodon macrops
TCAGTTGTGTTGTTTTGTGTTGTGTGTTTGTAAAGTGTAAAAGTTTTTTGTGTTCTGTCTGTGTAAAGTGTAAAAGCTTGCCCACCCAGTCACCTGACCTCCAAGCCACGCCCACAAAATAAGCCACACCGACAGAACCAGTAGGGGAAATTTTTAGATTTCACCCCTGGATCTAGGCGCAACAAAGCTCTCTCCTGTGTAAGGAAAGTTAGCAGGAGCTATTCACTATCGCATGGGGGTCCATAAAATGACATGTCTTTAAATTCTCTGTTCAGCCTTACATTTTCTATTTGCTATTTTACTCCCATCCCCCAACCATTCCTATTTCTCTGCAAACACCTAGGATGTACCGAAGACACATGCTGATGCTCATCCCACTCAATGGACAATTTGTCAGGGATTACAGCAGCTGTAATATAAATCATCTGGCTATCCCAATTGCTGATCCCTAAGCTAGAACATGTCATTCAGGAAGATATCAATGTTTCTAACCCTTTCTGAAAGAAAACATTTGAGAAAATGCATACAGTGCTATTCAAGCCTGCTCTTCCCCATAAAGCACTGAAGAAACCTTACAAGCAATTTTTCCCCCCAGTGCTAGATGATGACAATTTAAGTGCAGGGGATTTTTAAAAAAAATTCAGCTTACTAAGCCTTTTTCAAACTACCTTTGGTGTTTTGCTTAATTGGGATTCAAGAGTAAGAATTCAGAATTTCAAAAGGATTATTAGGATTGGGCAATCTATAAGCACCCTCCCTGATAGAAATCAGCAAGAATATGAATATCTGGAACTACAATATTTGTCTTTCTTTTTGCCTTTTTAAAAAAATTCAGATAAACAGGAATATTCAGCACCACACCAGTGGTGTGACAAACTGCCTGTATATTTCACAACTCTAGGAAGAAGAAAAAAATAGATTTGAAAAATAATGTATCACATGGTCAGATTCATCCATTCCAAACTCTGGTTTAACTCTTTATAAATCTGTCACTTCCTAATTATATATATATGGGCATCAATCTTTACATTTCCTTGGGGGAGTAACAAGTCAAGTTGGTAGCGTAGAAGGAAGGAAACCTGTTGGAACAATCCTCCATACCCTGTGTCAAATTCCACAATCCACGAACAAGTCTATTACACAATCAGTCACCTGTCTGCACCAAGATTTAGGAAAAGCCCCCTGCGTAAAATTTCAATCAAAAAAGGATCAGTTCAGAACAAACTTTGTATCCCCTATCCAGAAATACTACTGCAGAATCTCAAGAGGGCTTTAATTTATGTACCATATAACCAACTTGGATCAGCAGCTGAGCAAGATACTTTTTCATATCTTTCCTATGATTCATTCATTCCTGGGGCTACCTGGTGATGAATGGCATCGCAGTACTTATGAAGTAACACTACGAGGCTTGTTCAAATTTTATTTTCTCATATAGAATGCTATATGGCTAAATGGCTATTCCTCTCTGTCTCTCTGACAATAATTAAGGTCTAGCTATTCTGATTCTTTATTAACATATGCCAGTTGGAGTCTTTAACTGTATTGTTATATCCCTACATCTGCATTTCACTTATTATAGCCAGGCCACAAGTCTCGCATAGGAAGAGTTTTACAAAGAGCCAACATTTCAACAAAATACCACCATGGTGGAAGCTAAACCAGTTTTGGCATCATGCTCAGAGCACTTTTCAAAAAAGGCAACTTGATTTCTAAGGAGATCATATTTGAGTTTTTTAAAAGGCCTTTACAATATTAAGAAAGAAAGGAATTTCAAGTTCAACTGTTCTTATACTTTTCTAGCACCCATCTCTTTTCATGTGGCAGCTCATTCATCACCTCCCTTTGGCCAAAGATATATTTTGCAGTTCTTAAGTCATCCTAGCAATACTAGGTTTACAAGGAAAAAGGGGACATTATAAACATTGACTTGAAGGCAATTTCCCACCTCCAGTCATTGACTGCCAAGGTTGAGGCTCAGTTCCTGTGTGTTTTATGTTTTCTGACAAAGTAGACAAAAATTGTTTAAAACATTTCAAGGCTGCAACCAACTTTATATACTAACACACACGTTATTTTCCTGACTTGATAAGACCGAAATTTGGGGAGGGATGGTTAATTCACTTTTCAGTTCTTTATTCAGTTTAAATGTGACAGTAAGAAGATTATATTTGTTGATGCTATCAAGAAAGAGATCCTTAGAATGAGATGATATGTGGCCAACCAAATCTAAAAATCTTACTTGTTACTTTTTCATGTAAAACAGCATTAGAAATTGGATCCAAGTGGTATGTATACTATGTCCAATAGAATAGAATAGAATGAGACAGAGCGAGACAGAGAGAGAAAGAGAGAATCAGAGACATACAGAAAGACAGAGAGAGATGATAGCTGGAAAACATTGATAGAGACCTGCTTATATAGGTATATAGAAGCACAGAAGACATGTAAACTTGATATTGGATGTCTCCTTCCTTAAAGGAATTTAAGATGTTGATTACCTACAGCTCTCATGTCTGAAAGTTGATTAGGAATAAAGTTGGATGAAAGTTGCCCATATTTAGAAATCCAATCAAGTCATGAATAAATCTAAGAAGGATAAATGATACATTGGGAGTGACCTGCTCAGATTAATAATCTCATGTTATTCCAGATATGTAGTAAGACAGTTTCGACTGATGGAAAGGAATGTGCGAATGTGCACATAAAAACACAACGTGAAGAGATTTTGAGGAATCCTATCTGTGCCATACATTCTAGACTAATGGAGTGCTACATCATAATCATTTCTTTCTCCTGTTAGGAGCCATCAACTCATATACGAGTTCGTCGTTAAAAGAACCCTCAGAAAACACAGACATCCCCTCCCAAATAAAACCAAATAATCTTTTTAAAATGCTGCAAGTCTTGGTGTATTCGGATCTTTTCCCGTGTAAGATTGAGAGTATCTTGGTGACGTTTCGACGAGGTCCCACTCGTCATCTTCAGGCTGGTGCTTTCAGCTTGGTGCTTGTGTGAGCAAAGTGTGATCGGAGCTGCCGTCTCTTTATAAATACTGATGGGGAGGTGTGGGGTGTTGGCTTTGTTGCTGTGAGCGGGTTGATTGGTTGTGTTGTTACATCTTGAGTGAGAACATCTGGAGTTGATGTTTGCAGATTAGTCTGCTGTTTTGAGACATCCTGTGTATATGTGTGGTCCTAGCTGTGTGCTGATTAGTCTTTTGTGTTGTAATGACCTGGGTGATGGGCTGTGCGATAACATCCTCGGATGTTATATATATATATATTAGAATTCAAGCACTTAGCTATTCTGTATTTTTCTTCCCCAGTTCAGCAGTTATACCTTTCAGCAGATACCTTTCACCTGTTCGCCTTGAAGGCCCCTTGTTTCCAAGAGGCCCTTTCAAAAACCTTTGTGAAGCTGTCATGTTAACAGAGTCCCTGACTGGCTCTGTTAATATATGATCTATCAGAAGTTCAATTCATTTTTCAAACTTTCTATAACCCTTAAAAACTAAACAAGTTCTTTATCTTCATGAAATGTTCATCTGCATAGATTGTGTCTTCTTCCCGTAGGAGAGCTTCCAGGAGGACTGAGGCTCATCAAGAGGTTATCTACTTGGCATGGAAAAACTCTTTACACCAATCCCTCGTGTCGTCCTGTACGATTAAGAAAAAGAAATGCCTGAAACCAAAGCCAAATGTGTATTTTTTTTGAATGAGCCAGAAAGGGAGAAAAAAAAACTATCAAACATGTGGGGAATACCCATACTAACTATATTTCAAAATATCACATTTACCTTTAAAAGAAATTCATTTTAGTACGGTATTTATTTCAGTCATGCCCCTTTTCATTTTTTAAGTGTGGCTCATGATTCACTTCCAGGTTATTTTATATATATCCTATATCTTTGCCTTGTATCAATAACCCATCCAGTGAGCTTTCTGCACTGGTGGGCAAGTCTAATTTAAGAACTTTGATATTTTTCTCGAGTCTACATGGCATCTTTTATTTGCTCACTGGATATTCATATAATCAAAACTTCCTACGCTGAACAGAACATCTTGAGAAAATAAAATATTTGAATCTCGAGTCTAGATTTACTCTAATGGAGACTGAATTATTTTCCAACCTATTTACGGCTGATATTTTGACATTTAGTTTTGACAGCTGCCAAAACATATTGAATATGTTTCTTTTCTCTATTTTTTTCTTTTTTCTTTTCTTTTAAGGAAGCAGCAATTAAAAAAAAAAGTGCTTAATATATTACACAGATGATTGCGAAGCATCGCTCCTGACTCAGGTGTGTATTTAGCTCAGCTAATAGAATAATACTGCCAAAGGAACATAAGCTACGGTAAGTATTTTTTTTAATTATTTTCATTTTGAATAAGGGCCACAATTTGAAAGCTGAAATTAAATTAATGAGTAAATAAATGAATGTAGCTGTTTTTATTTATGAGAATCAATACTTCCAACAATGATTTCTTGATCTATTTGACAGATTGTTTCTGAGTTAAATTTGCACCAAGATTAAAAATAGTAAGCTCTCTAACTTCATGTCCATGGAGATTCTCAGACATCCAGGTCATAGCTGTCTCAAAGGTGCTTTTTTTCAAAATTAGATTGTTTTTCCTTGAGGAAGAAGAAGATGTTGGCTTCTCATGCAAGAAGCTTCATGAGTTGTGATTGGATGGTGGGAGATGGAAGGATAGGTTCATTCTCTAAATTCGTGCTGAGTTTCCTTTTCCTGCCCTTTTCATTGACAATTCTAAATCCTAAAACTTAGTAAAGGAAGCAACAGTCTATATCAGTGGTGTCAAACTCGATTTCATTGAGGGCCGCATCAGGGTTGTGTTTGACCTTGGGGGGGGCAGGGGGCATGGTCAGCTCAATGTCACTCGTGGCTGTCCAACCACTCTGCCAGCGAAAACGGGATCCCAAGTTCCGTTTTTGGCTACGACGGCCTCCTGCAACCCTCTGCCAGTGAAAACGGAGCTCAGGAGGGTCATACACGCCCCTTGCGAGGTCCAGTTTTGGCTGCGATGGCCTCCTGCAACCCTCTGCCAGCAAAAACGAAGCCGCGTGCCACCCTCCTGAGCTCCGTTTTTTCTGGCAGAGGCAACACAGGCCAGTCCTTTGCTTGCTTCCAGGGTGGCCCCACAGGCCAGATCAAGGCCTTGTGGGCCTTGAGTTTGACATCCCTGGTTTATATTGTAGGGGGGGGAATGCATTTAAAAAGAATTTGGCAAATATTAGAATAATCGAATAATTTGTATTAATCAAAAAGACATGACCCAAGACAGACTCGTGTGATAATGAGATGGGCAATGTATACATTTAATAAATAAATGTTATATGAAAACTCTCTAGTAAGTAAGCCGAAGAAGAAAGGTCTGTTTACCAGGGAAAAGAGTATGCTCCCAGATAAAATGTCTCTTCTTTCAGATCCTTAAATAGCTCAGGTAGATCTTTAATCATAATGAATTCTAGAAAGCTCACAAATCTTACAGAAGCAAACACTAACAATGTTCTTGAAACGTTCAGATAAGTT
Source organism: Pseudoxenodon macrops (assembly GCA_032467955.1). NCBI lineage: Eukaryota > Metazoa > Chordata > Lepidosauria > Squamata > Pseudoxenodontidae > Pseudoxenodon > Pseudoxenodon macrops. The sequence goes on from JANHFT010008503.1 coordinate 37,307, forward strand.
GCTCTAGTTGCCTCAGAGGCTTTGTAAAATAACGGCCATCTTTCATTAAGAGCACTAATGCTGATAGATTTTGATTAATGCTCTTTTTAGTTATCCGTTAGACCTAGTTCCTTAAGCGCCACCAGTCTATTCATTCAGTTCCCTGCTACTGCATATTTGCTGTGCAATTCCAGAACTGCTTCCATGCAATATTTACCCTTCTGTTTTATATATTGTCACCACTATGCCATTAAGATGCTACCATGGTCCTACAACAAGAAATACTACGGAACATCTACAGTTTTTAATAAAATACAGCTATATTCCAGGAAAGTGAGCTACCTGGGAGTTGAAAGCAATATCTTAAGTCCTTAAAAAATTAACAGTGAAGAAAAAAACTTAGTTCTAGTAACAAAAAGTTTTCATAAGAGTCAGTGTGTGGTGGTGAAGAAACCAGGAGACCGTGAGTTCTAGCTCTGCCTTAAGATATGAAAGCTGACTGAGTGATTTGGGGCCAGTCACTTTCTCTCAGCCCAGCCAACTCACAAGGTTGTTGTTGTGAAGAAGATAAGAGGAAGAATGGGTTTTAAGTCTATTCATTGCATTGAGTTACTTACAAAGTAATAAAGGCAGGATAAAAAATAATAATAATAATAAGACAGAACATCTTCTTGGGGAAAATAAACCTAGAAAGTGCACATCTGTCACATTTCTTATAATGAAACAAGGGACAGTAATACATACATTGAAGGGACACAATATCAAATAGGATGAGCAATTACCTGACATACCTAGAAAAACTTTCAAAAGTTTTTACTACCGGTTCTGTGGCCGTGGCTTGGTGGGCGTGGTGTGGCATGGCTTGGTGGGTGTGGTGTAGTGTGGCTTGGTGGGCGTGGTGTGGCTTGGTGGGTGTGGCAGGAGAAGGTTACTGCAAAATCCCCATTTCCTCCTGATCAGCTGGGACTCGGGAGGCAGAGAATAGATGGGGACGGGGCCAGTCAGAGGTGGTATTTACCGATTCTCCAAACTACTCAGAATTTCTGCTACCGGTTCTCCAGAACTGGTCAGAATCTGTTGAAACCCACCTCTAGAATTCAACTACTAAGAGCGAAAGTGCTGCTAGACTATTTTAAACATGGGACTGAATGAAAGTGTGCAGAGGCCCCACTTTGAATGATACTGTGCATCAGGATTCATAGTAGGCACAGCTGCTACAATCTTAGCATTCCCCCAAATTTAACTGTTTATTCAGGAATTAGCTTATTTGGCAGAAGGCTTTTAGACGTGACTTAGTTTGGCATGCAAGAATGAAGCTATCTACAAAGTGAAGATTTCTCCACTGTGGGGTACAGGAATCAAAGGACTTCTATAGACCTGTGGTTTATTTATTTAGAATATGGCATAAAGTACATGGATAAGATTAGCAAAAATATATAAAAATTATGTACATAATACTATGGTACATGCATGGTGGAAATATGTGAGTCAATTTTGTAAGGTATGAGAAATTCAAGAAGTTATATATGTTATAGGTTATATTTTGAAGCACATTGATTAAAAATAGAGTAAGTATTCTAGTTATTAATATCTCCCCTTTTTATCCAATTAAGCACAGTATATTCGTTGAAGAAAATCTGTTTTTTCCATCCTGTATAAGCTCTCAAATAGCAGCTAGTCGCTGTGGTCTTGGATTTATTCTAGACCCTAATGAATCAATGGGTACTTGACCAGATTTTTGGTGGTCTTGCTAAACCCCTGAACTCTTATTAATAGAAGAGTTAGACTTTATTTGGGAATCGCTGCTTCCAGTCTCACCAACATCATTCCTTACACAGCATACTATTTTGCAGAGATTCAAGAACTCAGTTGTCTGAATGCAACGTTTAATGCAAAAACTAAGTAACAAATAGAAATTGTAAGACCTATTTGGAAAAAAGGAAAACTCAATTCTTCTCTCACTTTCTCCCACCCAAGACATACATCATGTATTTGGATCACATCAAGCAGTAGTAGCCATTTGGGCTTTTTTTCTGACATTATTACATTGTCTTGCACCATTTCTTGCATTGCTGATATATAGGAGCCAGCTGTGAAGTTCTCAAATGGTGATCTCATGACCCCAGGATACTGCAGCCATTTTTAAAAAAAAGTCAATTGCCAAGAACCTGAATTTTGATTGGGGAGGATGCCATGATGGTCATAAGTATGAGAACCGGTCACAAATCACATTTTCAGCATTGTGGTAGCTTTGAACAGTCACTAAATGAATGGTTGTACAGTAAGTCAAGGATTACATGTATCAAGATGGAGATGACAGCCATGTACCGAAGCAACATCCCTTTTGGAAATGAGTGAAGGTCATATGTATGTATAAAGGAAGATGAGACTTTGTGTGGTTTTGATTCAGAGGTGGGCTCCTACCGGTTCTATCCAGTTCTATAGAGTAGGTAGTAATTCCACGGTGACATCACGGAGCCGGTTCTGTCGGTGCCTCCATGGGAGCCGCCATCTTGGCTTTTGCTTCTGCGCATGTGCAGAAGCTAGTTTTTGACTGTTGCACGCTTTACGCGCCCGCTCGAGGCACGGCCATGAGCGAACCAGCAGTAAGAAAATTCAGAACCCCCCTCTGTTTTGATTGACATCTTGGCTTTTTGACTGTCCTTACTAATGCTATGGATTGCACTGATCACCAAATCAGTTACTGCAGCACAATGCCTTTGGTCTTCTCATATTACAGCAAAGCTTAACTCAAAGCGTCTCAATCTTGTTATCCTTTTGTAAAGCTCTGAAGCCCCGATTGCTGCTCCAGACCATTGTCTAAGTAAACATCTCATGGTGGTGATGCAGCTTTTGTTTTGGGGTTATTGTTTATCTAGTGCATCAAATGTTTATATTGTTATAAATTTTTAATCTTTGTATGTCACAGAGTCATTTGCTATGAGACGAATGGCTGTGTCTGTGTATTTCTAATATGTAAAAAATTAAAATAGAATTCTATGTATTTTATTTCAAATCAGTTCTTCAAAGTATTGGGGTGATGCTACCCCAGGTATATATGGATTGAGTTATTTACTACCTAAAGCTAAAACCTTGGGCATAAGCAGCATGAAACAGAAATGGACAAACTTCTGAATAAGCAAAGACATAGTGACGAATGGATAATTTTATTGCTGTTCTGTGTCAGTTTTACATGCATTCAATCATAAATTCATTCTGTCCCATTTCCTGCAATTAAAAGAAAAACATGGAAAATTGCACTTAATTTAAAACATTTCCCTTAAGTACCTGTTTGATATGCATTTCTCCCTTTAAAAAGCTCATTCTATATGCATCACCCATAAAATACGCATTTTTGTATTTATTCCCCCCATTACGCTGTACTGCATCAACAGGATAACTGTATTTTGATTCAGGAAATGGAAATGAGATACAAAAACTTGAACAGGAAAAAAAAAACTCCAGTATCCTTAGTTGTGTATGAACTATTAACAGTAGTATCTTCTATTATTAATAGTAATACAACTTAATGACTTCTGAGGTTACCAGACATGAGTCTTCATTTAAGAAACAATTGTACATGGTGAAATATTTTTAGCATATTCACTGTGGAACATTGTGGAATTCATCTATAAACAAATAATTGAGCACAATTAGAGGTTTTTTTTTTAAAGTATTGTCCTTTCAACATGCAGACAGAATTTAGGTTAGTTGGCAAACTTATTCGAGATTATTCTTCCAAACAGATAAGGCTATTTTACTCAGGTAACAGGAGTGACTGCCAATAAGTATGGATCTATTTATAACATCCATCTTTTTCATCCACTCTCTTAGGGGAAATTGGAAGATCCAATTATGAGGCCATCTGGTGTTTTGATTTTTAGTTGTAAATCTACAAGTTCCATTCACAGCAGTTGAGAGAACAGATTCTCAGCTTTTTCCCCCTTTTTTCCTCATAGTAACTCACTAAAAACAGCTGTCACTTCCAGCTGCAAAAGAGGCGGCAACATGACTTGAGGTTTGAACACTTTGATAGGTGGCTAGAATCAGCTTTTGGAAGAAAAAGATATTGGATAATGTCTGAGTTGCCACCAAACATCAATAGATATTACGCTGAAGTTTCTTTTTTTGATGAACACTCTGAAAATGTCAAAGTCAGTCAAATATTCCAGGGTGGTAGTGATTTTGATACTGATTGAATTTATCTAAAGTAAAAACGAAATGGAAAACGTATTAGCTCTGCCCAATACTTTATCTTCCACTATTGTATTACAAATCCCATTCCCCCCTACAAGAATCAGCTTGATCTTTTGGGGTTGGTGGATGACGTATGTTAGTGAGCTTCGAAAGACAGCTATGGTTTCCTCTAGAAAAAATCGGAATCAAGGACCAGCTTATATAGCAAATGGAAACCAAGTGGGGGCAACCAATGTCCAGAGATAAAATCAAGAGAGACAAGAAAGCAAGAGAGTGATTTAGGAGAAACACCAGCCGCATTGGAAGTGTCCTTTTTTTCATAGTTAGTATTTTTTTAGACTTGATATCTGATAAGCTTAAGAGTTGTGAAAAGGAAGGGAGGAAGGAAGGAAGGAAGAAAGAAAGAGAAAGAAAGAAAGAAAGAAAGAAAGACAAGAGATTTTAAAAAATCAAGATGGTATCTGCAACTGCACAACCAAAAGCGTCATTGCTTTTTTTGCATGCATCACTTGGGGAAGGCCTTCTGCCTCTTGACTTTTTCGACCAACTTCCTATGGGCACCTCTGGAAACAGAACATAGAGAAAACTCAAAGGTGGCTACAACTACAGCTGGACTTTACTGTTTAGGTTTGTAAATTTCCTTAAGCCTTTAAATTAACCTGGCCTTGAAATGGCTGAGACTTCCTTAAGGGAAAACTAATCAGAAGGGAAGTTGGGGAATAAAGGAGGACAGTAGCCAGCTGGGAAGCAAAGGACAGTTGGCTACTGAACTGGGAAAAAGACTGTTTAAATTTCCACAGCTGAGGCTGATACTCCAGATATACTGTTGGGGGAGGGGAATCTCAAAGAATCTCACCTTCTTCAGCTAAAGTAGCTTATCTGTTTACATTTCTTATTTTCCGCAACTTTAAGATATGTGGACTTCAAGTCCCAGAATTCCCCAGCCAGCATAGGAGTCGAAGTGCACACATGTCAAAATTGACCAGACTGAGAAACATTGTTTTATTTAATTTATTTCCTTATTTATCTAATTATCTGGTACAGCCTCTCCTCCCCAACAGTATATCTGTTGGAATACAACAAAACTAAAAACAATAAATATTTAAAACCATTTACCAATCATAAAAAACTTTTTAAAAAAACAACAAGCATGCTTTAGGTTTATTTGTATTTCCCATTTCTAAACAGCCCATCTCCCTCAAGAGATAGATGTTATAATTTGATTTAGCAATTTGATAAACTGAAGCTTCAAAGAAGACTGTATTTATCTGCCCCTGAGAGCTTAAAGGGGGCAGAGGTGAATCTTATCTGTTTTATATACTGTCAGAGAGACTATTCAAGGAATCTGAGATTGACAGAATTGGCTCCAGATCCTTGAATTAGAGATACCCTGCCCGAAAAGTCTAAGTGACTCAGCATTTCCTTTGTCTTTATTCTGCTCCATCACAGGAACTTATGTCAAACGTATAATCCAGTGGTTAAATGCTACCTACTCAGTCTGGTTCAGGTGAGTAGGTAGCGGTGGCCTCCAGTGGTTTGGAGAACCGGAAGCGTCCATAGTGTGAGGCTCCGCCCACCTGCCTGAACATCACCATTTCTGGTTCTTTTTACCCTCTGCGCATGCACAGAGGGTGAAAAAGCATGTGCAACGGGGGCGTGTGTGCAAGCGAAGCGCATGCAATAGGGGCGTGTGCGCAAGTGAAACATGCACTTCCGAACCAGTAAGGAACGTAAGTAGATTTCACTGCTGGTATGGCCCCTATACAAGCTGGAATATCAAATGTTGAGAATGCATGTAGTATTATGAGGAGCCTTCACAATCATTGCTTCCTTCAACAAGAAATGAGAAAGCATCTAGGAGAGAAACTGGGAAGAAAACTGTCCAATCAATGGCTGTAGGATACTCGAGAAGAAGAAAAAAGGAGGGCTTTTTAGAATGGAGATCTGTTTAGCTTTATATATCACAAATGTTTATTCCTGCATTTCTTTGCTTGGCCCCCAGGGCTGCTTTAAGCCTTTCAGCAGCTCTGTCTGAACTGCACTCTCCAATTTAGCAGGTGGGGCCTAGACAAAGCCACACTGGATTTCATTTTGTTCATATTAAAACTGAATTAAAATGAGATGAATTAACATTTTTTGTTTTCCGGTCATCTAGTTAACTTTTTCTGATGGTGTCACGTTTGCAATGGTAGCATATGTGCTCATTTGTGGTTCTGTGTCTAGACTTTCTTGGGCCAGAGTGAGTCCTGGGAACATAGCTGGTACAAGGCAGATCCAGTGAGATAATCTGCCTTTGTCAATATTGTGAAGGTAGACATATTATTTTTTATTTCTTTATTTGTATCCCCACATTTATTTTTATAAATAACTCAAGGCAGTGAATACCGTATTTTTCGGAGTATAAGACGCACCGAAGTATAAGACGCACCTAGTTTTTGGGGACAAAAACAAGAAAAAAATCTGCCTCTGCCTCCCAGCAATTTGCCTCCCAGCAAACAGCAAACATTGCAGATGATATACA
>JANHFT010008504.1:127864-140587 GCA_032467955.1 Pseudoxenodon macrops
TAGTCCCTATGGATCTCAGGAACTCTCTCAAGAATGTGGTGGTAAACTGGATTCCGCGGCCAGAGGTGATCATCTTTGAGATGCCGTGCAGATGATAGATGTGCTTGTTAAACATCTTTGCCTGCTTCCTCACAGATGGCAATCTGGAGCATGCCACGAAGTGGGCTTTTTTGGAGAATAGGTCGACCACGGTCCAGATGACGCTATTCCCTCAACTGTCCAGTAGCTCCATGATGAAGTCCATTGTGACCTCTTTCTGTGGTCAGCTGGCATTGGGTACCTGCTGCAATAGTCCTGGGGGCTTCCCTGGATATATTTTCCTAGTTGTGCAAGTTGCGCAGTTCTTCATGTAGTCCTCCACATCCGATCTCATTTTTGCCTATCAAAATTGGCACCTAATGAGGTGGAGCGTCTTAAGTAAACCAAAATGACCCCACAGGTTAGAGTCGTGACTCTACTGGAGTACCTCAAGCCTCAAGCTTGCCAGGATGTACAGCTTGCATCCCTTCCAGGCTAGGTCATCTTTCATCATCAGGGTGCTTTGGTTAGCGACGAGCCATGAGTCGTTGGGTAGCACTGCTTTCAGTGCCGCTGTCATCCTGTCTGGATCCAGTGTGGGCTGCTGCCTGGTATGGCCTGAGTGGTGACCTGAGCTGCCATCTGGTTGGGGGAATTATCATGTGAACAATTTCCTCACTCCAGCTGTTGTATTGGGGCTTCCTGGAAAGGGCATCTGCGAGGAGGTTTTTCCCAGCCTGGATGTAGTACAGATCGAATTTGAACCTTTTGAAGTATTGCTCCCACCGGACTTGCTTGGGTGACAGTTTTCTGGTATTTTTAAGGCCCCGAGGTTCTTGTGATCAGTCCAAACCTCAAACAGTTCCTTGCTCCCTTCCAGGAAATGCCTCCAGGTGAGCAAGGTGCAGCGAACTGCAAACACTTCTTTTTCCCAAATGGCCCACCTCCTTTCTGTGGCAGTGAGTTTTTTGGAGAAGTAAGTGCATGAGAGCAGCTGTCTGTCTTTGTCCATCTGAAACAGCACCACATCGCTGGAATCTGCCTGGATTATGAACTGCCATTCTGGGTCTGGGTGTTGCTCCTGGGCTCCTGGGCAAAGAGCCGCTTTAGTTTCTCAAACACCCTCTGGCACTCCAGAGTCCAGCCAATAGGCTGGTTTGGCTTTGGCTTTGTTGGCCCCGGCCCCGTTTTTAACAGTTCTGTTAGGGACAGGGCGACCTTGGCGAATGCCAGGATGAGTTGGTCATAGAAGTTCGCAAATCCCAGGAAGCTTTGCAATTGATTGTGGGTGCATGGGGGTTTCCAGTCTAATACTGCTTTCACTTTGCCTGGGTCCATCTTGATACCCTCATTGGAGATGCGGTAGCCGAGGTAGTCCAAAGAGGTCTGGTGAAACTTGCATTTGGAGAGCTTGGCATAGAGCTTGGCAGCCAGGAGCTTTTCCAGTACTTGCCATACTAGTTTCACATGTTCCTCCATGGTCTCGCTGAAGATGAGGATGTCATCCAAATAGACGAGGACCCCCTTGTACAAATGGGAGTGCAGTACCTTGTTTATTTACTGCATGAAGACTGTGGGGACGCCTTGCAGCCCAAATGGCATGACTCTGAATTGGTAGCTGCCAAGGGGGCAGTTGACCGCGGTCTTCCACTCATCTCCCTCTCTGATGCGTATTCTGTAATAGGTTTCCCTCAAGTCAAGTTTGGTGTGAACACTTTGCCTTTGACCAAATGGTTCAGCATGTCCTTCATGAGGGGGAGAGGGTAGGTGTTCTCTATGCACACCGCATTGATCCCACGGAAGTCAACACAGAGACGAACCCCCCCCATCTTTTTTCTCTTTGAAGAGGATGGGTGCCGCTACCTTTGATTTGGTGGGTTGGATGAACCCTCACTCCATATTGGCATCAATGTATTTCCTCAACGCCTGCATTTCTTTAGGTGTCATAGAGTATATCTTTGGTTTCGGTAGCTTCTGGCACAAACTCAATCGCACAGTCGGTGTGTCGGTGTGAGGGGAGGTAGTTGCAGTCTTCCTCGCTGAAAACCCCTTCTAAGTCTCGATATTCTCTTGGGATCTGCTGGGTGCCGGGCGGCGGCACGTCCATTGTGAGGCCTGCAGGCTCAGGTTGGCTGGCCTTGGGAGGGGTGACACCTCCCAGTTTAACTGTTGGCTGCCAAAGTGGCAGCGGGCCGATGGCCAGGGTTATCTTTCTGAAGCCGTCCTCCCATCTTATGATGGGCGTCCATTTGTCCAGCCAGGAAAGCCGTAAGATTATGGGTTTGCACATCTTTGGGGCTACAATGAATCTAATGAGCTCATGGTGGTGGCTCCACCAAATTGGTGACTAGCATGGCTGGGGTTCCCCCGATTATCATCCCATCCACTTGCTTGAACCGGATGGGACAGGCTAAAGGCTTCGTGAGTATGCCAAGCTGCTCTATGATGGCCATGCTGATTAAGGATCTCGTGCAGCCCGTGTCCACAATTGCATCTACCTCCCCCTCTAATAAATACAAATAATTTGGCTTTGAGGGAGAAGGGGCAGATGGATGCACTCACCATTGAGTCTTCGCCGCTGCTGTCTCCTTCCTCCTTGCTCAGTGGGGCCTCTTCATCTGGCGAGGGCTCCTGCTCATCCGATGGAGGGGAAGCGCCGTTGACTTGGTGGGCGTGGTGGCTAGCTTCTGGCAGTTTGCAGGGGGCCCTCCTAGTAACTTGGGCCCTCACTTGTGGGATCGGAGCCAGGGCTAAGCAGTCCGGGGCTCGGTGGCCATGCTGGCCGCTCCTGTAGCATTTTACTACTTCGCTTTGCCGGGGCAGCATGGCATAGAGATTGGACCATGTGACGGACTTGTGGGTGTGAGGGCAGGATCTTGAACTTTCAACTAAGGGGTGGGAACCTGTAAATCTTCAGATTTGGGTTTCAACAGTTTGTGCCAACATGTCTCTCCTAATAAATTGGAACTTTGAGGAAAGCTTTGCCTTGGAGTCTGATCTGTTTAGGGGTGATATTTGGAATGATGACAGTGACTTACATTCAGATGCTTGACAACTGACTCACAATGATGACTGTTGCAGTCCCAGGGTCATGTGATCACCTTTTGCAACCTTCTGACAAGCAATGGGGAAATCAGATTTATTTAACAACCGTGTTACTAATTTAACAACGGCAGTGATTCACTTAACAAACGTGGCAAGAAAACTCATAAAATAGGGCAAAAGTCACTTAACAATTTTCTCACTTAGCAACATACATTTTGGGCTCAATTGTGGTTGTAAGTTAAGAACTACCTGTAGTTCTTTCTGGTGGCAGGAAGAGGCAAACTAAGAGTAACTCAGAGCCCAGGTGAACAGCTGGCATGAATGTGATGAATCTTTTGACTCCTTGATATGTTGCTAAGGCAGACTGTTAATCTAAATTTCAACTGCTGTGAATTTATTCTGTCCCATTAATTTCAATGAGGAAATACAGTAAATTGTAGAGAAATTGTAGAGAACAGGTCAAGGAGAAGAAGGGAAAGCACCCTTATTGTCCCTCCTTTATTTACATCATAGATTCGCAAAGCACTGGAAGCTCTTCAGGATGGACGAGAAGATGGCCATGCAGGAAAGAAAAAAATACAGTGAATTTCTAAACCTCCCGTGTCAGGTTAAGGGACGGTGAAAACAATTGACAAAACTGAGTTGAGAAGCTTTTCCCACTTTTTTATTACTGTCCATGTCTATCAGTTCACACTTCAGGTATAATAAGAAAAATAAATGGCATGCTAAATGGCTCCAAGTGGAAAATCCTCCAAGCACGGAGGCAGCTAACCTGTTAGATGGGAAAGCATAATCTATTCTGGGTATTTTGGAGGAATTCTGGAAACCATGACTGAAACCCTGTAGACCAGCTTTGCTGGCTGAGGAATTCTGGGAGTTGAACTCCACAAGTCTTAAAGTTGTCAAGGTTGGAGACCTGCTGTAGACACCAGCTGCCTTCCCTCTTCATCCTTCACTGGTAAAATCCAAGACTTGCTTGGTGTTTGCTACTGATTATTGTCTCTATGACCAACAGGGTAGGCCTGCCACTTGCACTCACTGTTAAACTTTTGTTTCAGAAAAAATAATAATGGTGGAAGTCATTGAGAATCTATAGCTTTCTTGTTTTTTTGTTTTTTTGCTTTACGGCATTTATCATTTCTTCAAAGATTAATAGATATCAAGGGGAGTGGTAGCTTCTTTCCTTTATTATGACCCTAACATTAATCCTCCTGCAATCATCAGTCAGCCCTTGCAATCCCAGGCTGACGGATCACACAGCAACAGTAAAGGGGCTCAGTGAAATTGATGGAAGAAATGGGTAACTTTGATAAAATACAGTCTTGTTTTATTCATCTTTCCTCTTAATTATGAGCTGTCTATTGTCTATCAGCCACCCCTTTTTCTCATACATTTGCCCTTTCATTGACTACTTTCATGGCCTTATTTTCTTCCCTGAGTCAGGAAGGAAGTAATTGAACCATTTTTTTATTGTACTTTGCAGAAAACAACAAAGTGAATCTACAGGATGTTGGAACAATATTTCTTAGAGCTTACATGAGAATTTCTCATCATGTCTACCCCACAATGCCAACCCTGTCAGGTATGCCAATCCTGTCAGAGAGTGTGCCCAACCCAAAGTCACCCAGTGTGTTTTGATAGCCAAGGGTTGACTTCACTTCAACCCCATTTCAACACCTTAATCATGGCTCTAGAATCACTATTTAAAGAGATTATCCTGCAGACTTCAACACAGCCATGCTGATTAGTAATCTGGGTTACACTGAGGCTCTTAGACTTATCTTGACAATGATCGTCAGATTACTGCTATATCCCTATATTAGAAAGTGCTGAATTTGCAGTTATTCCCTGACACTTCTATATTTTCTCCAAACACTACGTAACTCATTATTCATGTGATTAGAAAGCCAATAGTGTAGAATTAAACCTAAGGCTTGAGTGCCTTCCATGAGATGCAAGAATTTCAACTCCCAGAATTCCTCAGTTGGCATTCGGGAACTCAGAATTCTGAAAAATGTAATTCACACATTTGGAGGATGTCCAGTTTGGTGAAGACTTCTCCAGACAAATCTGGGGAGATTAGGGAATACATTGGACATACCTCATATTCCCCTTTTGGGATGGGTGGATCCAGAAAGAAATGCCCAATGAAGATAATAACAGTTCAGAAGATTCACGATTATTAGAGGATGGCAAATATAAAGTTTATAGGTGCATACCTAGATTTGTGTTTTTACTGCCAGTTAGACCACAGGACCAACAGAAGAGAAATCTTTTGAGTTCAATGAAAATCATTATATTTCTGCACTCAATGATAGATAGTGTCACCTGACAGCTTTGCAGATTAAAAGGTTTTTTTAGCAAATTGGAACATTTGTGTAATCTTTTATTTTGCAGAAAATGTTATTTTTTTTCAGATTCAACCTACGCTTTATTGATTTTGACGTATTGTAGCACTTCATCTTGATTCAGTAAGTTTTAGATTTTAAAAAATAAATATCCCAAGAGCCAAATAAATGTCTTTTGCTTTTAAACTTTTGATGTCAGGAATCGGATAATTTGCTGCCAACAAAGAAGGTCAAAGCAATAGATAATGAACAGTGAAGAAAATGCATACATTTGTTTCTCTGAGAGTTTTTTTTAAAAAATTATCTTGTGGAGGCACTTTTTTCTCTGCGTTTGCTTAATCTCATACCTCACAGTTTACACACAGGTATGGCTTCTTTCATCATCACATTTGTGTTCAGAGATATTACATAAACAGTGACATGTCCAGGAATGCAAATATTGTTAAAATGCCACCAGCTAATCTAGTATTTGCCAGGGGTGCATAAAGCGTAGACACATATATTATAAGCTTTTCCATTAGTGTTTCCTAATTGAATGCTTATTTAAAGTAGCAATTTTATTACAAGTGCAAGTATAGGGGCTTGTTGTGGTGGCTGTTATTACTGTTGTTGTTATTACTGCTATTATTTTTTTTTAGATTTACAGTCTCTTTCTCATCCAGGAGCTTATTCATTCTCCCATAATTCCCTCCCAGTCTCAACCTCGAGAAGCTTATGAAGTATGCTAAACTGAAAATCAAAAACTCAAGGTCACACAATGAATCTCCAATGCTGGGTGTGCAGATGAAGCTGGATCTCCCAGGCCTAGTCTAACACATAAATTGCTACACCACACTAGTTGTTTTCTTATGTCCTTTCCAAGTATATTTCCAGTAGAAATATAATTAATGCTACATGCTCAATTTACAGGAAATTAAGTTGCATTAATATGTGTGTCATCCAGTGGGTTTAAGTTAGATGTGTTGTACTCCTAGTGATGTCATTTGGGATCTTGTGACATCTAAAGCTTCAGTGAAGTGAAGAGGGACATTATTAATAACAGTGGAGCAGCTTTGAATTGTTGAGGGAAGTTTGTTCTTTAGCCTCTAAAGTTATTGAAAGCCTTTAAGAGATAGTCCAGACAGGAAGCAAGCCCAGATGAACTAATTCCATGTTATTGTAAAGTTACGTTAATTGAATCTTGAAAGTCTGAAAGTACATTTCTCCCCCATCCCCTTTACAACCCAATAAACTAGGGAATGATCCCTTTGAGCTGCTTGCCATCCCACAGTCCTGCTGAGGACTAAGCTGCCTCTTATCCAACTGTTCCCTGAGTGAGGCTGTCTCCCAAGGTCTGTAGGAGATGACCAGGCTGAGCTCAAGGGAGTAGTCTGTCACGGATGTACCATCCGCCTCCTCTCTGGACACACGGAAAGAGCACTGGGGTGCATGGAGACATGGACCAGGGAATGGGGTGCTCCAGCTCAATGGAGCAGCAACAGTCAGAATGACTAAGCCTGAGTAAAGGGAGCCATAGCTGCAGCAGGTTAGCTTGGAGACTTCAGGCAAAGATCAGGAGCAGCTGCCTGTAGTGAGTGAGGGTGCTGTCCCTCCATCCCTTTCTCTCTCTCTTTTTCACACACACACATAACTGTGGTTTAGTGGGTTTATTAATATTCCCCAGCAACTCCCTCCAACAAAAACCCAGAACTGTTCCAATTAAGTCCAGCCACAAGCAGTCCAATGCTACTCCACGGAGCAATGACCAATGAGTCCACAAGGCACTTGAAAGTTTTCCAATCAAAATAAACCCACCAGGCAAAATCAAATCCGTAATACAAGAGGTTTCATAAGGCAAGAAAAGTCCAGAGTTCGCAAGGCACAATCCAAGTCAAGGCACGGTGTCAATCCAAAGCAAGGCAAGAATCACAACTACCAGAAAACACACAGCTAGGAAATGAACACATTGTTCCGAGCAGCGCCTCCATTTATCTGCTGTGCTAAGCAGTCTGCTTCTGGTGCAGGCCATCAAGAAGGGGAAGAAGTAATCGGGCTGACCTTTGTTGCTATTGCCTTTCTCTGCCCTACGTGTTCTTGGATCCCATGCAGAAGGCAGTTCCTCTTCCTCATCACTGAGTGGTTGCAACTGCGTGCTTTCCCTACCTGAAGCCTCAGGGATGTCCTGCTGCAGCTGTGCTTCAGGCAAATCTCTCTCAGATGGATGCTTGGAGTGATTGACCAACTCACCTCCAGTTGTGTCTGGGATTGGTTCATCTTCCTCTGAGCTGACACCTGGAGATGTATCTGGGGAAGTGTCTGGGGGAGTCATCACACTGAGGATCTGGTGCTGGAGTCCATACTCCCCCTGATCCAAGGACGCGCAGGGTGGACAAAATAGAGACACAATGCTGGTCAACCAGGTTACTCATGAGGAGGCAGTCTTGTCCATCGTGAGGGACCATACCGACATTGCCTATTTAATCCTGCCCAAAGAAACGGACATTGCTGGAATTATGTGTGCAGATTCCTTGCTCTGTTATTCCTGCTGCTAGTCTTTTGAACTTTGAGTTTCTGGTTTGTACCTTATCTCATGGACTGATTCAAGCTTTTGGAACTCTTGCTTGCCAAATGCCTTTCCTCTCAGAGGGGACTTTTGCTATTCAAGGCTGCTGGGAACTGTTTACTAGGTCAATAAGAATCTTTTAACTTACTGCTGTATGGGCATATGTGAGCAGAGTCAAATGCATCATCAGTCTTGAGTCCCTTTGCGCTCACAAGTGACCTTAGCTGAACCCACCTTGAATTCCACTGACTCTTATCTACTGGCAATTTGCTTTGACTGTTAATAGTCCAATTTCTTGTAGAGAGCTTAAGCTTGCAATAAACCTATATATTCATTTGAATTGCCTGGACTCCTGATTTCCTGTGCTTGACAAGGTCATTCTCACATACCATTCCACATGAGGAATATAAACCCTATCATTTTAGTTCCTGTAATAGGTTTAGATAATTGGCCTATGAAAATAGCCATTTTAAAGAACTAAAAAGAACCCACAATTTTTAGCACACAGAATTGCTATATCCTAGTTCTCCAAATATAATATATTATTTGCTAACACTGGTAGTAATTTCACTGAAGGGCTGCAACTGGGAATGCCAGCCATCTGCTCTGTGGTATATTTAGTTTCAGCAGCACTAATTCCACCAGGTATCTGAAACAGCCATAGCCAAATATTGCCAAATCTCCTTTGGAATCATGATTCAGCAAAATTAATTTGTATCTTTTTTTCCCTTTTCTTTTCTGTATTAAAGAAGGGTTGCGGAAAATTCTTAGGGATGAGCTACAAGCATAAATTAACCCTGACTTCCTACCCCAAACCTTAGATTTACTTTCCTGAAGGGAGGGGAAGAATATTCTCCAACAAATAGCACCTGTTATTCATTGCTTTATAGTTTATTCCTCCGCTTTATTGCTTATTCATCTGCATTATAATAGTAGAGAGTTAGAACCTTGGCATATGAATGCTGACTTTTCAGAAGCTACACTTTTAGAAAAACTCATATACTGAAGGAGTTGTACGGTTAATACTTCATCTTAGAATGCTAAAAATACCCTGCAAAACAATTTGTATCGACTGCTAAAATGTGCTCAATGCTAATATTGGATTGGGGTGGCTTTTTTTTTTGCAGCTTTGTTTCTAAAATAAGCTCATTGCTCTTTTTGCTTGTCACTCTGCAGACAGAGAGTTCAGCTGCATCTTTGATAGTCAATCTTGCAACAAAGAAAAGCGCTTGGAGTATCTGGGTAGAATTCAGCTCATGCCATCCCACTGACAGAAAGCTTCCTCTAGCAGAACATCGGGCTGGCAAATATCCTTCCTCCTCCAACTTGCCTTTCTTTTAGGTTCCCTCCGCCCCCTTCCCCCAATTTAATCTGGAGCATCTCCCACTAATCTGAATCATGTTCAGACCTTACCCTGGAGATTTTTCTTTTCTATATTCCTAATGGTAAGCTTAGCACTTTTTGATACTCTTAGTTCAGATATCTTTCTGAAACAGATGTATGGGACATAAAATCGAGACATAAGAGCAGGGGTAAAATCCAGCAGGTTCTGGAGAACCAGTAGCGGACGTTTTGAGTAGTTTGGAAAACCGGTAGCAGAGATTTTTGAATAGTTTGGAGAATCGGCAAATACCACCTCTGGCTGACCCCAGAATGAGGTGGGAAAGGAGATTTTGCAATATCCTTCCCCCGGAGTGGAGAGGGAATGGAGAGTTTGCAATATCCTTCCCCTGCCACGCCCACCAAGCCACACCACGCCCACCAAGCCACACACACAGAACCGTTAGTAAAAAAAAATAGGATTTCACCACTGCATAAGAGTCTACTATTGGCTTCTTTCTTATTTCCATGGCATCTCCACTGAATTCATATCCCATCAGTAGCTATCAAGCCAATCAGGGACAATACCCAAAAGATATGGGGGAAAGAGTTTTTGGGGCTTCAACAATATGGTTGGCCGAAATCATTGTCCAATGCTTGAACCCAAACTCATATAAAAATACCAATAGATACTTACTTCTCTTACAACCTTGTTGTTACTGTGAAACTCCAAAGATGGATCTTTATCTTCAGTCAATTATTTGCTTGCTTAAAACTTTGATTTCAAAGCCACTCAACCCAAAAGCAACTCTGAGTGGCATACAAATTAAAAATAAGTTTTACAGTACTTTGCATTAAAAAAAAGATCAAAACAGGGGAGCAGATTAGCACCATAAATTAATCCAATATAGTTCATAGTTGTAGAATCCAACTCTGAAGAGCAGTACTCCCATGTTTGTTTCATTCTATTTTTTAAATTTATAAGAGCCGTGCAGTGGTTAGAATGCTGTATTGCAGGCTACTTCTGCCAGCTGCCAGCAGTTCAGCAGTTCAATTCTGACCAGCTCAAGGTTGATTCAGCCTTCCATCTTTTTGAGGTTGATCAAATGAGGACCCAGCTGGGGGCAATATGCTGACTCTGTAAACCTCTTAGGGAGGGCTGTAAAGCACTGTGAAGCGGTATATAAGTCTAAGTGCTATTGCTGTTGCTATTGCTATATTTCCCCCTTCTTGAATTATTCTTTCTTTAGAAGTACTGGTTCTCAGTACATGATCTTTTTCATCATTTCACTGTGGTCTTTACAGAAGAGCTCCCTGCTCCGCATCATTTTTAATGCATATCTTTAGATTGATTGATTGATTGATTGATTTAGTCAAGCATATATAAGATTACAGAAATACATAAAATTTATAAACATGGTTATGAATACATGAGATGGTTACAAATACATGGGGACGTTAGGACAGGGACGGTAGGACGGTTGGTGCCCTTATGCACGCCCTTACAGATCTCTTAGGAATGGGGTAAGGTCAACAGTAGACAGTCTAAGGTTAAAGTTTTGGGGGTTTGGGGAACCACAGAGTCAGATAATACATTCCAGGCACTGTTGCTGAAGTCGTATTTTCTGCAATCAAGTTTGGAATGGTTTGCCATAAGTTTGTATCTATTACATGCTCGTGTATTATTACGGTTGAAGCTAACGTAGTCATTGGTAAGTAGGACATTGTAGCAGATAATTTTATGTGCTACACTTAGGTCAGACTGAAGGCAGCATAGTTCTAAGTTGTCTAAGCCCAAAATTTCAAGTCTGGTGGCATAAGGTATTCTGTTGCGAACAGAGGAGTGGAGGACTCTTCTCGTGAAAGCTTCATCATAGGTTTCAGATTTAACCTGAACATTTCCTCAGGTGGCTGGATTAGACAGACCAGAATCTTTGAAAATAATCACTCCAGCTAACTATTAGTGCTGAAGACATCTTGGTCTGAAAGCCCAGGTAGTCCTCGACTTACAATGTTTTGTTTAGTGACTGTTGGAAGTTACAACAGCATAGATAAAAGTGACTTTTGATCATTTTTCACACTTATGACCATTACAGCATCCCTATGGTCACATGGGAAGCATCTGGATTTTGACACGGTCAAAATTCAGATGCTTGGCAGCTTGCATGCATTTATAACAGTTGCATTTTCCTGGAGTCGATTCCCTTTTGTGACCTTGTGACAAATCAATGGCGAAGCCAGATGCACTTAGCAACTAACTTACAACTGCAGCAATTCACTTAGCAACTGTGGCAAGAAAGGTCGTAAAACAGGGCAAAACTCTCTTAAGAACTGTCTCCCTTAGCAACATAAATTTTGGGCTCAATTGTGGTCATAAATATAAGCCAGAAATCCGCAACTCTAGCAATACATGGAAACATTACAACTGCGAACCTTTTTTTAATAAGAGAAATCAAAGTAATTTAAGCTTGACAGATTTATTAAGCAAATTAACAAGGCTCTAGTTTAGGATAGACATTTTTGTAATTTGACAGTCTTTTTATATGTTAATTTTTGATTTTTTTTTAAAGTATTGCTTTAAATTACCTTTGCCTACCATACAGCAATTTGGGGACATCCAGAATTTAACAAACAAAAAACCAATAGGTTTGTACTCAAACTACATTTTCATTGGGAACAAGGAAAGTTTTAAATAGTTTGCTTTATTCTACAGTATTGCTGTTGAGCTTACCTCAGAGCACTACAAAAGAGTTATGCCACATTGATTTTTAAGTACAAGAAAATGTAAAATGATATGGCATATTATATGCTTGGAGCGCAGTCTTGCCAGAGTTTCAATCCTTACTGATTTTAAAAGTTTGAGCTTAACTCTTGCACTAAAATCAATGAGATTTAACAAGTGCCACATTTGTAAATCATATCTGATCAGCAGCCTAGGAAGAATTTTTTTAATAGTAGCCAAAGCTCTGCTAGTGTAATTGAGATTATTCTTTTTTTTATTGTAAATATTTATTAAACAGACAAAACAAAACATATAACATAAAGACAAAAATTTTACAATTTCTTCCTTATAAACAATCTTTACATCGGTGTATACATTTTTACACATCTCATTATTCCCCTTCTTGTTTTGATTTACTATAAAAGTGGTACATATTTCTAATACATAGTTAAATTTCTAACCAATATTTGTATGCATATAGTCATTCCATTACTATAACATTTAAATTCCATATTTATATTTACTATTGTCATTTTTACATATATATCTGTTGAATATATTTGTTTATATCTGTATTTTCCTTACCACTATAATGACAAGATCTTATTTTTATCGTGTTTCCATTTCTTTACCTATGAAATAGGTAATTGTGGGAGCAACTCGATGCTCCCATATAACACCTCTCCTGCGCGAGCTGCACTGGCTTCCGGTGGTCTTCCGGGTGCAAT
>JANHFT010008504.1:166941-195962 GCA_032467955.1 Pseudoxenodon macrops
GATAGAATTTTCACTGAATTTTGCCAAAAATGCAAATATTGTTTGGGGGGAAATGTAATTTGATTCTTTTCAAGCAGGATTTTATAACATCTGCAGCAATAGTTGCTCTTTTCATGGGAAACGCTCTTGCCAAAATCCAGACAGATAGGGGGGGGGGAAATATTTTTTTCTACCCAAAATCAAAAATTTTCTTTTAAAATGTTGATGACTGTTACTGAAGATGGTGGCACTCATTGTTAAACATATAAACCTAAGGGCATAAAGCTATGAATGCTCAAATGATTTCTTCAGCGCAATTCACTTCTTATATCAGATATAGAGAACAATAAATTGGCTCAAAAGGTAGAGCAAAGGAACAAACTATGCTCCATTGTCAGATACATAGTCAGATTTAGAAGTAACCAAAATTAACACAGAAGCCAAAACAGCTAACAGACTAACTCAGGCTGGACAAATTGAAGGGCAGATTTTTGGTTTTGCTTGCATTAGAATTAGCATAGCTACATTCATTCAGTGACACTGCACTTGTTGTGTTCCTGGTTATTGTATTGGTAGATGCAATTTGATTCAAAAGGATTACAGTTGGTTACTGAAGGCTCCTTTTACCTCATCATCACTTGTTCTGACAAGTACTTTCCCAATAAAGCATCAAAGGTGCCTTTAAATTCTGGAGATGCAGGTTGGGTTCAGAATTCTGTATGGTTCAGGTCAAACCAAGGCTTAATTTAATTGCCACTGCTTTATCTGGAACTCATAAAGATGTATAGGTAGTCCTCGACTTACAACATTTAGTTTGTTTAGTGATAGTTTGAAGTTAGAGCGTCACTTTAAAAAGTGACTTATGACCATTTTTCACACTTACGACCTTTGCAGCATCCCAATGGTCACCTGATCAAAATAGAGATGCTTAGCAGCTGACTCATATTTATGACGGTTGCTATGTCCTGGGGTCGCGTGATCGCACCCTTGTGCAAACCTTTTGACCAGCAAAGTCAATGGGGAAGCCAGATTCATTTAACAAATGTGTTACTACTTTAGCAACTGCAACGGTTCACTTAACAAATGTGGCCAAAAAAAAGTCGCAACACGGGGCAAAACTCACTTAACAAATTTCTCACTTAACAACATAAATTTGGGGCTCAATTGTGCTCGTACGTTGAGGACTCCCTCAGAGGTGGGTTCTGAATCTTGTTACTGCCGTTTCGCTCAGGGTCGCGCCTCAAACACGCACGCAAAGCACGCAAGTGCATGCGGCAGTAAAAATCCAAGATGGCGGCAGCGCCCACGGAGACACTGACAGAACCAGTTCGCGGTCATGGGGTTACTAACGGTTCTATAGATCCAGATAGAACCGGTAGGAACCCACCTCTGGATTACCTGTACCTCTAAATTCAGAGGTTGTCCCAATTTGATAGATATTCCTAGCTGATGTAATCTTTAGTTCAGGTTTTTGAAGTATATAACTGGACGGGATTTGCAAAGAATCCAGCCTTAGTTTTGCAAGTGATGGTATTAGTATGGCAAGACAGCGATTTGATGAGAGAAGGAGGAGGAATGCTCTTTTCTTCCTTGTCAACCTCTTATTTGGACTCAAATCAGCAGTCTCACAATCTGTAACCTTCCTGTTGATCTCTGTGCTATGTAAGTATTGTCTTATAGTAAACATTAATATTTAAATTCACTCGAATAAGCTAAATAAATACTCCGCCTCTGGCACTGCTGAGGCAGACACTTCCAAGACAAGGAAAGGACATGAAAGCCTTAGCAATTTTGTTTCCTTTGCCGGGTATTTTGCTTTCTCAGAAGGGCAGACACACACTTTTTAATTAACTATTTTTACTAAAGCAACAACAACAACCTCAATGGTGGGGGGAGAGAACCCACCCAAGCCATGTTTTTTTTTAACTGAGCATGGAATCAAAAGAAAAGATGAAACTTAAAGAATAAAAAGTAAATTCAAAGTACAGTATTTTTAAAAAAATTACTTTCACAGAAAATAGTCCTTAACAATAACATTCTGGATAGTATTTTTCCTTTGTGAGAAATTGGTAGAAGTATATTATCACAGAGGTATCGTTCTTGTTGTTTGATTTTTCTCTTTAAAAAAAAAAGCAGGATTTCAATTGCAAAGAAAAAGTTCACCAACTAACCGCTGATTCCCCAGACCCCCATTTTCTGCAGCATTTGAAATCCATTCCAAAATTCAATTCTGCCAGTGCTTAAAATCAACAGAATATGTTTCCTACCTTTTGAAATGGCAGACCCTTCAAAATTGTACAACACAAAGGTTTTACTAATAAAGAAATAGTAAAAAAAAACAGAGCAGTTGCTCCGTGTAAAATTTGGAACTAGAAAATCTGAGCCCAAACAGAAGCATCATATAATCATCATGTATTCATTTTATTTATTTAAAACATTTATAGAACTGCCCATCTTCTAACCAATTCAGAGCGGTTCCCAATCTAAAGTTAAAACAACATATAAAATCATATCAAAACTAAACTGACTAAAACATAAAAACGTTATAAACAATAAAGATCTGGCACCAAGTCAAACTTTTAATGTGTTGTTATCCAATCGCATCCCAATGCTTGGGGAGGAAAGTCAGGTCTTCAGAGATATATGGAAAGCTAAGAGCATAGACTATAGAGGCCTGTTGAACTTCAGGGAACAGAAGGCATACTTCCTAAGTCTCACCAGATAACAATATTTAGGGGAAAGGAGTAGGAGTATACCCACCCTGTCTGATTTGGTAGGATAGGTAGATGTTCTTAGGGTAAGGCAGTCCCACATATCGCCTGGTCTTGTGCCATTTAGGGATTTATGGTGATGATCAGCACCTTGAACTACCCCTGGAAAGAAACTGGAAGCCAATGCATCTTGCACAACAATAATTTTACATGGGAAAACCTAGGCTTCTATTTCTGTGCATTCTGGACCAGTTGAAGTTTCCAGGTGGTCTTCAAGGGCAGCCCCATCTCAAGCACACTGTAGTAATCCAAATGGGAGGTGACCAGGGCATGGGTGACCATGATCAAGGTCTCCCAGTCCAATAAAGGGTGCAGTTGGTGCACTAGATGAATGATGTCCATCTTATCTCGTGCTCACCATCTCCAAAATTCTGAAGATATCCATGAGGCAACTATAAACACATGCATCATGGCACTATTATAAAATTATGTGAATTTATCATTTGTGTGATGATGTCATAAGCTGGACAATATCATTTGCATCGTTCCTCACTCTGTCCCCCAAAGAACATTTTTGGTTGTGCCTAGATATCAATAAATTTTCCGCTCTGGAGTAGCATCAAATCTGGATGAAACTAATATGTCTTGTTTCCCATTATATCATTGAACCTAAATAAAGCAATCATGATTTTAGTTTTGGATGAGTAAATTTCAAATTCATCCAGAACAATATATAATTTTCAGGATACCAAGTTGGAGGAAAAATCCCAGCAGATTGTGTGTACATCATTTGTTGCTGCAACTAATATAGCCCTCTCTTAAATGTCTACGATGGTTCTTTGTGGGAAGGACAATTTCACACTAATTTTTAAAGCCATACTGCTTGATTCATGCATGAAAATCAATAATGTGTAAAGTTCATTTAATAATAGCTGATCCTATGTGATTATTAGAAGAGGATAAACAGTATATACCAAGGGAAATCCATTACAGGGAAGCATTTGCTTTTAAAGAAGACTGAGGTATAAAATGAGAAAAAAATAGTAGAAAATGAATTTATTCATACTTTGAGAGAAATTTCAATTCTCAACATCATGGGTTATGAACCCCAGACCAGATAATGTGTTAGATGTTGTTTCAACTGGTCTGTTCTAACTAATTTCATAGGCTAGTTCAGGGATCAGCAACCTGTGGCTCTGGAGCTACATGTGGCTCTTTCATCCCTCTGGTGCAGCTCCCTGTCGCTTAAAATATGCATCACAACTGCCAATGTGCGACACCCACTGACATGCAATTTATTAAGTTTTTCAACCCCCAGGAGGCCAGCCATGGATAAATCCAAGAAAAGAAAAGTTTCAGAAGTAAACAGAATCTTTAATTCAACGATATATGCTGGTTTTGTGGCTCCCGGTGTTTTCTTTTCTGTGGGAAATGCGTCCAAATGGCTCTCTGAGTGTTTAAGGTTGCTGACCTCTGGGATAGTTCATTTGAGAATAATCTGATCACTTTAGACCAAATCAAATACCGGTAGTTCTGATGATGATACAGTAGAAGTGAATAATTGATTTCCCCCCCCTTTCATTACATTTAGGAAACACCTCTGCAAATCAGCCCTGGTCAACTTTTGAGGGCATTGTGAATACATTCAATTTGATGATTCAAGAGACTAAAAGTTAAACTGATTAAATTTGAACTTCTTTCAGATTTATTTTGAACAAAAAATTCATTCAAAGGACGTGATCGAGAAGCCTAAAAATGCTTGCATCTGCTTGATTTGTTTTTGGCCAAGTAGGATGAAAATAGTAAGGATAATAGACAACCTAGAGGTTGTCCTGGCAAATTTCAGGTGGACTTCACAATAAATGCAGCTCTGGTTTACAAGACAAAAGTAGAGCAGATGGCAATAGGATAGCTTTGCAACCTCAGAATTATCCAGCAAAACGTCCACAGGATAGTTGTGCTGAACCTATACAGCATGTGCCCTAGTCAAACATACCCATATGTTTCAAAAACAGTTCAAAAATAATATCTTGGCCTCTTTTCTAGACTATCACTCTTGGCATGGTGCTAAAAATAATCACTGATTTGCACTTGTAGAGTGGGAAAGCTTTGCTGATCACTGAACTCAACGGAGTGACAAAAGAGTTGACATATGCGATGGGCCAATTTTTTCACCTCCTCATTACTGACTTGTTGGCATAGCACACTGGCAAAGACTTGTTTGCGTTATAGCTAACTGGCAATAGTCTATATCAGCTAACATAGAAACAATACTACATCAAGTTCTTAGCAGGCATTAACAACTAAAAAGCAAAATTTTCACCGAATCTTCTTTAATCAGATTTATTGAAAAGATGAAAGCAAAGAGATTAGAGAAAATTTAACAACCGAAGAGGTTTACTATACCATCCAATTTTCCCCTCACCTTGTTAAGTTGGAGCCAAGTTAATCTTCTCATTCCAAAGATCCCTGATAAAAAAATTAAATGAGGTAATAAAACTCACATCAGAATTTTCTTACCTCGTTCTATTCCTTCTCAATGTTTAAAATATTTGGAAATGAAGCTACAAGGTTATATACTGGTT
This sequence comes from Pseudoxenodon macrops, assembly GCA_032467955.1. NCBI lineage: Eukaryota > Metazoa > Chordata > Lepidosauria > Squamata > Pseudoxenodontidae > Pseudoxenodon > Pseudoxenodon macrops. The sequence continues at coordinate 172,217 of JANHFT010008504.1, forward strand.
TAAGAATTCCATTAGCATCAGAATCTGTGAAGTGCTTTGAAAGACTGTGTCAGCCTCATGAGGTAAACCAGATAGGAATCATGACCAGATGAGCTAATTCTATTTTACTGTATTCCCACATTGACGGAATCTTGTAAGCCTGAAAGTATATATAATTCCCTCCCTCACCCATATCTCCTTTACTGCCCAAGAAACTAGTGAGGGATCTCTTCTGAGCCTCTTGCCTCATGCTATGCTCTCTCTTATCTTTTTGTTCCCTGGACAGTCAGCATTGCTTTGTGCATTACAGGCTACAATACCTATCATTGCCAAATTCAATTGATCACATTCAGTTGTATCCTCATTTTGATTTCAAAATCTGCTTAGTGATCAATCAGTCAATCAATCAGAATAGAGCTGGAAGGGACCTTGGAGGTCTTCTAGTTCAAACCCTGTTCAAGCAGGACATCCTATTTCAGACAAGTGGCTATCCAGTCTCTTCTTAAAAATTTCCAGTGATGAGCAACTTCTGAAGACAAGCTGTTCCACTGGTTAATTGTCTTCCCTTGTTAGGAAGTTTCTCTTTAATTCCAGGTTGCTTCTCTCTTTGATTCATTTCCATCCATTGTTTCTTGATGACTTGATCAATGATATGAAACACCTCTGGTTTGCAAATAGAGGCATCCATGCCAGGTGTATGAAGAGTACATATTCGGGAAATATATGATTCTTTAAATAGTCCAGCCCTATGGCATGCCTATATCAACCCATGGTGCTCCATTCTGGACCAGATGCAGTTTTTGTGTAATCTTCAAGGGCAGCCCCTGTTGATCATGTTGTAATAATCCACACACAAAGTGATCAGAGCATCAGGGCTTGTCTAGAGGGCCTCTTAGTACAAAAGCAGGTACAATTGGTACACAAGATTAATCTTCACAACAGCTTTCCTAGCCACACTTGCTATCTGCTCTTCAATTAGGAATTTAGTCCATAGTTTGAAGTGTCCCTTTTGTGGGCAGTCCTTGGTAAATGGAAGCTTCTTCCGGTGGGGAAGACAAAAACTGGTCCCTAGCCCATTCTGAAAGAAAGCAGTGACAAGCCACTGCTGAACGGTTGCCACGAAAGCTACATGGACATGCCCACGAGACAGCCAGGAACCAAGATCAGCTCAAAAGAGACATCACTTTTACCTCTGTAGAGAAAGCTGATGATAGCAGCTGTGAGTGACCTTTCATTTTTCCAGGGAGAAAAATGGGGAAAAATTGTCAATATGGATGACATGAGCTCAGCATTTTCTGCAAAGGCTTAATTCCGGTTAGAACTGTTGAAAAACAAGTAAGAGGAATATATACATATATATAAGAAGTGCGAGAAAGAGAGATGGAGGGAAGGGGGGAGGGAGAGAGAATATAAAAAATAACTATTCTCTAGGGCTGCTTCTGTTCAAGGTTTACATGCTCAAATCATTTAAAGTGTATCAAGCTGCATAAAGTTAGTTTGCTGATTCTTAATTGCAATATGTGGTCTGTGACAACCATCTGCTTATGATGCCACTTTGTCTCCTATTCAGTAGTCATCAAATTTAAAACACTGACAGGACCAATTTCTGTGAGGTTAACAAGTTAATAGAAAAGCAGAAGCTATGTGTCTTATTAGAATTTAAGACACCAGTTGCATGTATGTATCTACACGAACAAAGACAGAACGTTTACATCGCTGAAACTACAGGGACACAGAAGGAGAGAGAAAAACAGCCATCTTCTGACATATGCAAATTCAGGAAATAAAATGATTATTGTATATGCAGCAAGAAACAGTGGCTGTTCTAGATGCCAATCAATACAATCACTAAGTTGCAGAAATATTTCCTAGTGTCCTCTGTCAATCTATTTAATAAATAGTTACTTGAATGGTTGCCTTTTAGCCAAATGGATTAAATGTATTTAAATAAATCTGCATACTAGTCAATCCTTTAAATAGTTATCTTGGAAGTGGGGAGGTATTGATATACAGTAACTTGACATGCAGTAGTCCTAAGACCATGAATGAAAAGTTCCCCTTCTTTGTATAACAGGTTGTAGATGTCAATCATTGAATCATAAGGCTGAAAGGGACCTTGGAGGTCTTCTAGTCCAAGGCAGCAGTCCTTAAGCCATCTTGGAGAAATGATTGGCCAAACCTTTCTTGAAAACCTCCCGCCATGGAGCACGCATAACTCTAGGAAGCAAGTAGTTCCATTTTTCCATTTGTTCCATTTTTATTGTCAGGAAATTCCTCCTTGTTTCTAGGTTGAATCTGCCTCTGACAAACTTACACCCATTACTTCTTGTCCTGCCCTCAAATGCTGTGGAGAATAAATCAATATCCATGTTAAAAGAAATTCACTAAATTGTGAGTGTGTATGTATATGCACATGCGCATTTATATATCCTGTGGGTTTGACCAATCAACCAGACATTGCGATACTAGAGTAAGAGCAGAAAATATTGTGGTGGTGATAGATGTGGTGCCAAGTGACAGCAACATCAGGAAGAAGGAATATGAGAAGCTGGAAGGAAGAACTAAAGAGGATGAGGAAAGTTAAGCCCTCATTTGTCCCAGTGCTGATAAGAACACTCAGGGCTGTGACTCCTAAGTTGAGAAGAGAGAGTCCAAGAGATCCCAGAAGGACATCAGGGCTTTCTAATCAGAAGAGTTGTAATACTATCAACAGATACAATCCTGGTCAGAACCCTCAAAATCCCAGGGGACCCAAGATTGAAGAAGACACATCCCACTCATATGAGTGAGAAGGAAGATGTGTGTGTGTGTGTGTGTGTGTGTGAGAGAGAGAGAGAGAGAGAGAGAGAGAATTTCAATTAATATGGAGAACATTTTGATTTGTTCTGGAAATTCAATGCTCAGGGTCAGCATCGAGAGCCAGAAGCACACTACACACAAACTATTTCACAGAATGAATGATAGGCAAGAAATGTCTCAGACAAAACATTTTTCTTACTCAGATTTTAATGTCCTGACAAAAACTGGAATGGGTCATTTTCACTTTTACCACCATAACTGTTTTAGTAGTATGTATAAATTCTTCTAGTTCACGGGTATCAAACTCACAGTGTCACGTTGCAATCACGTGATGTTTCGTGACATTTTTCCCATTTGTGCATCCGGCCCGTGGCCACCAATTTGACACTCCTGTTTTAAAGCAAATCTAAAACTCCACATTTGTTTGCTTCACTGTTCACCAAAATTTCAGCTACTAGCATTGTTTTGGAGAATTTCCATAATCATATATGTTGAGTCTGTCACTGTTTTCAGTGTTGGGCTGTGCTGTACTGTGCTGTGGTGTGTGTGTGTGTATGTATATATGTGTATGTATGTATGTATGTGTATATATGTAATGAGTTCAATACTCAGATAAAAATGTGATTAATTTAGAGAAATTATATAATTTTCTTATAAAAGTACATTTTGAAATTTCTCGGTGTGTAGCTTGCATGGTATACATACGCGGTAAAATTCCAATGCAAACCATTTTTTTGTCACTGCGTAATATAAATCTTCATTGTTAAAAGGTATAATTCAAGATAGTATAAATTTGATCAAACTGTACTGGCAAAAAAGTTTCATCCTAAGGAAAAATCTTCACGTTCAGATAAATGAAATAAAATCGCGATTCTTTGTGTTGCTTGCTAAGTAATGAATTAAGGGCAGAATGCCTTACCTTTCTGATAAAAGTCAAGGAGTATAAGTCTGATCAAGAAAAATCAATTTGGTTTTTAATCAGTCAAAGTAAAGACGTTTGCTTTGCATTAAGTACATTTGCCTGTTTGGCTCAAAGCTAGAGAGAAAAGATTAAACACGAATGCAAAAGGGCAAGCCTGCAATCCTTAAAAGTTGCCTCTGTGTTTATATCTATTCTTTAGAATTTCCCATCCTAAATAAATATGGAGAACATAGTGTTACAGCCAAACAAATGAGAATATGCTGACCTGAATGCAGGGTCTCTGTTTGGCTTCTTGAGAAACAGAAAAACCAATATGGTAATTGAATCATACTTTTGGTTAGCACAGTGTGTAGATGTGTAGACTTCAATACCCAGAAAGCCCCAGAAATGCACCAAAGGTGTATTTCCAGGAGGCAACTAGGCTTTCTTATTTTAGGCTATCTTATTTTATCTTTGAAGACGTTTTGCTTCTCATTCAAGAAGCTTCTTGAATGAGAAGCTTCCAGTTCTGACTGGATGGTGGGGAATAGAAGGATTTATATTCCTTGCAGACAGCTGGTCATTAGCATTTTTTTTAGACCACTTGGAGGTTTATCTTGTCCTCAAGGTCATATGAGTAGATCAAATGGGTGTAGAGTCTTCTTGGTTGTTTTCTGCCCTGGGTACCATCACTGTTGAAGACAGGCGCAGGTTGTTGGAGGTGAGTTTGTGTTGTCTGCATCTCAAACTGAAGTACAAATGGTTCCTGTAGTCTGCAATTTTTTTGGAAATCCATTCATACTCCGACACCAGATTTTCCAGAGATGTAAATCCTTCCATTCCCCACTACCCAGTTAGAGCTGAAGAAGCTTCTTGGAAGAGAAGCGAAATGTCTTCAAAGAAAAACAAGAAAGTCCAGTTGCCTCCTGAAAAAAGCAACTTTGGGACAACCATGACCTGGATGACTGAGAACCTCCATATGTATCAGCCAGCATACATGTTAAAATGGTCAAGATTGAGAAATCCTGGGTTAGTCTATATCAGAGAAAGTTCCAGAGACTGACTTATCGAAGACAACCATGTCAAACCTCAGCTCTTTGATATTGTACTCCTGAATCTTGTTTGCATACTGATCCTGGATCAACTGACTAACCACCATCGTTACTAAACTTCTGAATTGTCCTAAACTATGTTTTCTTGAGCCTTAACTCAAGTGTGGGCTGACTCAAACCTGCTTGCTCATAAATGTTGCTTGGGAGTGTGCATCTACCCTTTTTGGTTCACTGCCCACTAATAAACTTTAACAAAACAGCTCTCTCTCTGTGTGTGTGTGTGTGTGTGTGTGTGTGCTCAACAGCTTGCCAAATCCAAGGGGAACTTTATGAACACGCTATTTTAATGTTGTGGGAGGTTACAATTTGAAAACAACAAAGCAATTCTTCTCTTAGAGAACTTGGATGGAGTGTGTGCTGTACCTTAGATCACCTAATATGATTATATATGCGTTTTTGTTATTTGAGGAGTTGAAGTTTTGTTGAGCAGCAACAAGATCAGTTAAAATATGTTTGTGAATTTAAAAAAAAAACGTTTAAAGATGGGTTAGCAGCACCAAGTACTTCAGAAATGCTTTGGGCATTTCAGTAAAGGTAACCATCTTTAATAGCTTTCAGAAAGGTTATTTCAAATATTAATTCTGTTCTCAGAACCTCATTGGTTTTTGCAGATGCTTATGCTCTTTTGAACTCTCTTATGAATAATTTTGAAACTAATGAATACTTATATTTTATTGTGAGGCTAGAAGGGCGCCCATTCTTTATCAATCATACAATGATGTGAAATGCACATCTCTTTCTATATTAGAACAAGCTTTTGGTTCTGTTTGGAGGACTAATTAGAAATGTTGACGGCATCTACTAATACATGCGTTTGATTTCTCTCTTTTCTCTCTCTTCATACTGTTAAGTAGCATGACTTAAATGTAACAACTTAATTGGGTACCATGACATGAATATACGATTAATATTAGGTTTTGTCTGGCATATTTATATTTCTGCGTGTTCTTCTTTTTTTTCCTGCTGTATTTTAAAAAATTTTCATCTATTTATTTGAAATGAGAGTTCCTCTATCTTTCGAGTGGAATTCACATTTGTAAGGGTTTTTATCATCAATATTTTTGGCTTGTCTGGATTAAACTTGCTTGTTTGCCCTAACTCTTGTCTATTACTGATTTCAGACAACCAGGGTTTTTTCCCCCCTAACTTGCCTGGTGCTAATAAAAGAGAGAAAGGGAGCTGAGTATCATCAGCATACTAATGAGAGTTCACCTAAATCTAGTGATGACCTTTCCCAGTATTTCATGTAGATATTCAACAACATGGCTCTAGAGTCTTTTACACACCAAGTGACATCACTAGGTGCAAAACTTGACCTAACAGCTAATTCATTATTAATCTAGGAAAAGCTAGATGAATTATGAATTAGATGTGTGATGTATGTGTGTCTGTTCCGTCTGCTAAGTTACAAATATTAATAAACCAATTAGAATGGATGTCTTGTTTAGAAGCGGCGAGATTAAAATTGCCATCCTATTGCCATCAAGTTACAATGAAAGCAATGAGACTTTCTTCCAAAAAGGCAGGAATCGCAAGACAGTCTGCAGCAAGGATCAAACCAAAGTAGCAAGGTTGTTGTTGCTTTTTTTAAATGGCTAAGATGAAGAAATTAAGTAAATTCAAATTGAGATGCACAATACACAGTGAGAAGGAAAACCCTCGGGCATTCACAACACATTAGGCAGCTGTTGAGAATGATTTTATAAATGATTTACATTACCAGGTTTTAATGTTTCATTTTTGCTTCTGAAAAATCTACCTTTCTATGCTTTTTTTTCTTGGGATTATTGGGGCGGAGGGCAAGGGAGCTTACCTATGGGAGAGTTTACCCCTGTTTACGTGCATAAAGATTTCATGCAAATGATATTAACTGAAGATGCAAAATTGTAGGGAGTAGGAGTCAATTTGATAGCAATGAATCCCCTCCATGTATTCATTTATAAGAGTTGATTGCAGGAATTTAGTAAGAATTTCTACCATCGTGGCAGCTCAAAAAATAAGTGCTGCAGGTACTCAACTTACAACAGTTCATTTAGTGACCCATTCAAAGTTACAATGGCACTGAAAAAAGTGATTTATGACTGTTGTTTACACTTATGACTGTTGCAGCCTCCCCACAGTCATGTGATCAAAATTCAGACTCTTGGTTACTGATTCGCATTTATGATAGTTGCTGTGTCCCGAGGTTATGTGATCACCTTTTGCAACCTTCCGACAAACAAAGTCAATGGGGAAGCCAGATTCATTTAACAGCCATGTTACTAAATGAACAGCTGCAGTGGTTTACTTAACAAATGCAGAAAGAAAGGTCATAAAATGGTGCCAAAATCACTTAACAACTATCTCTCGCTTAGCAACAGAAATGTGGGGCTCAATTGTGGTTGTAAGTCGAAGACTTCCTGTGCTATGGTCCCATAAACTCTTGCTGAGTGTACGTAAGTTTCTCCATTTTACAAAATACAATGTCAAAAGTGATAGACTTAAATAGCTTTATTGTCACGTTGAATGTGCACTAATCGGCATACATTAAAATGAAATGTCATGGCATACAACTCTCAAAAGGTCAGCACCTCCAATATAAACATGAGAAAATAAATAAATACATACAAAATTATGCACATACCCACATATATTATATGACACAGAGAAACATCATACCCTAGTTCAGATGTATCTTGCGAGTTTACCAGATGGATGGCATAGGGAACAAAACTGTTACAGAATCTGGTAGTCCTGCTAGAGATACTTTGAAACCTCTTCCCAGAGCAAATTAGGAGTAAAGTGGTAAGGAATGTAATAGAACCTGATTTAAAGAATTTTCTTTTCTGAGAAAGAGAGAGATGTATGGATTTATACGTATAGGCTGCAAAAATGCAAATGTCCACCTCATGGCAGCACAGGGTTTAAATGCTCTGCATCCTTCTGCTGCCACCCGATGGCCTTCCAAGGTTTTGCAGAGCGGTTGTAATAGTCCCATGGCGTATCACATTCAGAGTGATTCTTAGCAGGAGCTTGCTCAGGATGACCTAATTTAACCTGGGAATGTTATTGTGAAAATAGAAGTTGGGGGGAAAATATGAAACTTTCATTGTCATTGCTTCAGTACACAAATAACTGGGTTCATGAAGTTCACTGGTGTATTAAATTGAGAACTGAAATAAGAGAGTATAAAATAAGCTACTGCAAGTGAAATATGACACCCGCTTTTAAAAAGAATATTAGAATTGATACAATTGATTGTACACTTTTGGTACAAGCTAGATTGCCATTGCCTTAATAAGAGTGAAATAAGGCAATTTTATTTAGGTCTATAAATAAAAAGAGTTTGGACAAGTCTCTAAAAGACATACACTAATTTTGATGAACTCTTCCCTACCTGGTGCTGTGCCACAAATTGCCAAACATTTTGCTCATCAAAGAAAATGCTTTCTATATCTAAGAGACTTAACTTTTATATTTAAATATTTTAAACATTAAATTTGTTTTAATTAGATTTAATTACTTCAATTACATAACTGAAAATTTAGTTTTATTTTTTTAATTTTTAAATCTAATTATCATTATTAATTACTTTAAGTAATCATTCATTTATAAAAACATTCTATCCTGAACTAAACTTCCTGAACCTTTAAAAAAAAAACTCAGTCACTATAGGGAAATCATATTTGGGACACTTAATTTTTAAATGCACAGAAATGCAATTTAATTAAATATGTTGTCTGCTGTGTTACTTAATTAAATATGTAAGGAAAAACATAATATTTTCCAGCTAATGGGTTGAAATTATCTAACTGTAATTTTTAATAGTAGAAATACCTTAACTAAAAAGTACTTAGGTTTAAGAATTCACTTGGGTACCATTTCTGATAAGAGAATTTTTTTAAACGAATAAGTTTTTAATGTCATTCCCCATACAGCGGATTTTCCTAAGCCTCCATTTCAGCCAAATTTCTAACAACTACAACAGTGACTTATTTATTTTTATTTAACAAAGACATTTCTATGGCCATCTAAATCACTCATGGTGATTCCAGGCAGCTTACAAAGGTAAAATCTCAAATAGAAAACCCAATAAACACCAACACTTCTGGTGACAACATTCAGACAAACCACCTGATGAGGTTTGTATCATCCTGGGATCTTCAGGCCCGTTGATCAAATCATGTCTTCAGGGCCTTTTAAAATATTATGAAGGTGATGGTTAGCCTTAACTCCACAGGGATGATGTCCCACAGGCAACGAGTCCACTAGATCAGAGGTGGGGGGACTCTGGTCATTTTATGACCTGTGGACTTTAACTCCCAGAATTCCTGAGCCAGCATGGTACAGGAATTCTGGGAGTTGAAGTCCATAAGTCATAAAAGGGCAGTAATTCCCCACCTCTGTACTAGAAATAACTCCTAAATTGTGGGGAGGGGACCTGTAACATATCTTGCCTCCCCAATCTGTGGGTCAGATAAATGTAACTGGGGAAATGATCCTTCAAATAACCTAGCTCTAAGCCATGTAGGGCTTTAAAGCATCTTGAGGTAGACCAAGCAGCAAACTGGCAAATAATGCAGCTCCCACAGGAGAGGTGATACACATGTGCAAATCTAGACTTGCACAAAACAATGTCAGACACCACATTTTGAACCTACTAACGTTTACAAATAGTTTTCAAGGTAGCCCCATGTGGAGGGTACTGCAGTAGCGAAGACGGAAGATGACTAGGGCATGGGGTGACTGTTAGCAAATCCTGTCAGTTCAGGAAAGGGTGCAAATTGAACGTTACAAGGCAAAAATTGCCATTTTTGAATTGTAAGCTGCCCAGAGTCGTTCATTGAGATTGGAGGTTATAGAAATTGAGCAAATAGTAAATAAATGCACAACCTGCAGTTGGGCAAAGGCCTTCCTTGCCATGACTGCTATCTTCTCCTAGAGCTTAAGTTGTGACCCCAGGAGAATGTCCGGGCCTGTCTGGGGCACTGCAACCCCATTCAAGACAAAAGATGGCAACCCTCCATGAATCAAAGAACCCTAAACTCAGAGCCATTCTGTCTTGCCTTGGTTCAGTTTTATCTCATTTCGCCCATCTAGACCTTAACAGCCTTCAGGCACTACATGAGGAAGGTTAAAGTGCAGCAATTTTCTTCTTTAATTAACCTTTTTTCTTTCTTTCTCTGGCTTATTGAGTAGTTAATGGCCCCTTTATAGATTAACCACTTTGATAGCATCCACACATTTTTGTGGATCAAACTCATCTCCTCAAATAAATGGTATAATTTTCTGGAAGAGATTTAACAAAAGAAAGGTTTAGAGCAAAGGATTGGCCTGGAGACAAAATTGCAATATAATGTGACTCCTCTGTTTTCCAGCTATGCAGCACATGCACAGATGCCACTCCTTTAATTGGACATCTTGGCCTTGGCCCAGTCCTTCATGAAACACAGCGCATCACCTCCACTGTGTGAAGTAAAGCACTTAGGGGGAATATCATCCATCATTCAAATATGTATAAGAGCCACGGTGGCGCAGTGGTTAGAACGCAGTACTGCAGGCTAATTCTGCTGACTGCCTGCAGTTTGGCAGTTTGATCCTGACCTGCTCAAGGTTGACTCAGCCTTCCATCCTTCTGAGGTCGGTAAAATGAGGACCCAGATTGTTGGCGGCAATATGCTGACTCTGTAAACAGCTTAGAGAGAGGCTGGAAAGCACTGTGAAGTGTTATATAAATCCAAGTGCTATATGTCAGCCTTTCAAAATAGTTCAGACCAGGAAACCAAATTTAAGAATACTAATACTACCTTTGCTGTAAGGTTACAATAATAGACTCTTGCAGGTTTGAAAGCACTTCTCCCCTCCCCTGCCTTTACTTTCTAGAGAATTAGAGAGGGTCCCTTCTGAGACACTTTCCCCATCCCCATTCCTACTATGGACTCAGGTGTCTCTTATCAGACCATTGACTAGGCTGTTACTCCCCATCTTATCTCTCAAGGATATTCTCATAGCCCATTACAAAATAGGCTGAAAAACCCTAGCCAGAACGTTTGACACCAATTTGATCTACTGTATAATAATCACCTAACCGATCAATCAAACAAACAAACAGATTTGGATTGACAAAATAAGAATTGCCACTAGATAGCAAAAACTCTTAACTTTCTGCTACCAGTTAGTTGTTATCGACATTGTTGCAGACCAGATTTGGTAGCCCTACTTTAGATCAGTTGGGGGTCCTTATGGACCTTCTAATTTTTCATCCGCACTTTAAAGTCACTCAAAGCATTTTTAAATCACTCAACAGATGCAATCACTCGGGCAGTACAAAACCTCCCTTCCATAGCAACTGTAACCAAGGCACCCTCTTTCAGGCCCTACACAGAGTAACAAACTAGGCCAACAGCCTGCTCAATTAGTTTATAACCTCAGTCAAAGATCACTTTCAGAACACAAACAAATAAAAAATATAGCCGTCTTTTTCCCTGGCAATTGCTTACATGCACATATCAAATCTCCTTTGAAACTGAAGGGAATTTCAAATGCTGTTTGTGATATGGCATCTGATATTGCTATTCAACTACAATCACGAAAAAGTAAACTTTTTTTTTTTTGAAGGGCCATATCTAAAGTAACTCCTTAGTTGCTGACGATTATGTAGGAGAAGAAATGAAAGTCTGGGGCTTTAATTAGATTTATGATTGCCCTTTTATGTTCCCAAATTATATCTAGATGAACGAGAGCTCCCTCAAGAAACTAGTCTCCATATATATTATGGATATTTGATGATCAGGGTACATATATACTGTAGGTAGTCCTCAACCTATGACTACAATTGAGCACAAAATTTTCACTGCTAAGCAAGAAAGTTGTTAAGTGAGTTTTGTCCCATTTTATGCCCTTTCTTGCCACAGTTGTTAAGTGGATCACTGCAGAAATTAGTAACACAATTGCTAAGCTAATCTGGCTTTTCTGTTGAGTTTGCTTGTCAGAAGGTGGCTAAAGATGATCACATGACTTTGGGACGCTGCAACTGTCATCAATATAAGCCAGTTGTCATGCGTCCGAATTTTGATCATGTGACCATGGGCATGCCTCTATGGTTGTAAATGTGAAAAACGGTCATAAGTCACTTTTTTTCCCAGTACCGTTGTAGCTTTGAGCAATCACTAGACAAATGATGTAAGTCAAGGACTACATGTATAGCAATACCCCTAACTCATTATATTGATTGATTCTTTGATTGACTGTGTAATGTGGGCAGCAGTTGAGACTCTCTAAATAAGCCCTTCCAGAAATGGTGTAACATAACAGAAAAGGCCATTTGTGGTCACCTATCTTGTGACTGTCACATGGTGGTCTGAATGACAGCCCTCCGGCCATGGAAAGCTCTCCATCACAGGGAAAGCTTAGTCCCGTTCCTCCGAATGTGCATAGCGTCTCCTTTCTAGCCAGTGTGAGGAAGAAGTAGAGACGTTGAGGGCAACCAGCCCACCTGGCCCTGTTATTTTCCAAATTCTTAAAATGCTGGGGGACTATTCTATTTATCTTGATGTCAATGCAATGTCGGCACAAAGGATGAAGAGGTTTTACTTCCAAGCTCTTTTTGCGAAGGTCACAAAACACTCCAATCCCTGAACACCCAATTACCAGGAAGTCTTACAGTTATTTTCATTTTCCTTCCTCTGAAGTTCAGCTTTTCCTCTCCTTTCCAGTTTTAAATCGTTATTATTTCTGAAGCTGGGGGAAAAAAAAAAATCTTGATTTGATTATGAGTAGTACAATATCATAATCTGACTCTTCTTGCTTGGAGCCACAGATAGACAGTGTTCTACATCAAACCAAGTGTTCTGTAGCTTGTCTATGCTTTGCTGAGGGGGGAGCATCCTGGATAATGGGCTACATTTCAGTTTCATATTGATCTGAGAAAGCTTCTCATATATTGCAATGTTGCTCACCATTGCTTATGTCTGAAGAGCATGTTTGTTTTCAGCAATGCCCTGGATATACTTCCTGAACAGTCATATCTTGGCTGATCATCTGTTAGCAATGAGCTTACTGTTGAGGAGATGGATCTGTTCTGAACAGGACTAAATGAAAGATCAAGGATACCAGAATGGCAGTTCAGCCAGGAATTAAAGTTTAACCCAGTGCCCAACTGGAATACATGTTCCATATCTACGTTAACCTCAGAATTTCAAGAAAAGACATTGGAAATGCAGACGTTTTGAATATGGTAGTGGCAGATAGTGGTACTGTATCTTTCTTTTCAAGTCAGCTAGCTTCAGTCCTGTTAAATTAACACTGTTGACAAAAGTATTACGTACATAGGAATAATCTTAAGATATTAATTATAGTTCTTGGGAGTGGAACACCAAGCTTTTTCCATGAAGAGCAGGTGTAACCTTCAACAAAAGTCCTGCTAAGTAAACCTTCAGTGAAAACAAAATACATTCTGCTAGGTAAGCCAAACAGCCAATACTTTTTTTCCATTTCTGATCAAGTCTGCATGTCTTTCTCTAAAATACCAATTCTAGTTGGGATTGGAAAAACCATCTCAGCCTACCCTTGCTTCAGCTTTATAAATATAATCAAATTGTTCAACTCTTTGCGAAAAATGCTGGTGGGTTACTAACACCAAATATCAAATTGCTTTTGAACTCACAGTACAGGTGACCTAAATGGTTTTATAGCTGGGCAGAAATCACATACCTTAAATAAGTTACTTACCTTCGGTAAATTTTCACACATTTTTGGCGGGCAAGGGGCAAAATGGTGCATCTGAAAAGTTCAAGGTAATCATCTTAGTTCATAGCCATTTTGTAGGTAATCTCAGCATTCAAGCCCATAACCACGAAAGCTCACAGGTGAATGAAATGAAAATTAGGTGGCAGTAAATATCCATGTGGTCGTATTAGACCACTTTCTCAAAATTATTTCTTTGGAAGAGAACGGAATTACAGGCAGGGAAAATACTACCTTGAAACTGCTTATTTTCTATTTGTGTCCTTTTGCTATTATGGCATCTTAATATTTGTTTGCCTCTGCAGTGGTCCATTGAATTGGGAGTTCTGTAAACCTGTAAGGAGAAGTGAATTTTCATGGTATGATTATGGTTCTGATTATTTAAGATTTTCATGAAGTGACTAAAAAAAAATATCCAAAGAAGCTTCCTCTAAGGATACCTACTTTTGAACAGATAATCAATGCTCCATTGCCTTTCCTTCTCACATATTACCACTAATGTATAAATGTAGCCCTTGACTTACAACCATTTGTTTAGTGACCATTTGAATTTACAATGGCACTTAAAACCGTTTTTCACACTTACGACCATTGCAACATCTCCATGTTGTTGGTGATCAATATTTGGATACTTGGCAACTGTTTCATCTTTATGACAGTTGCAGTGTCTTGGGGTCATGTGATCACCTTAAAGATAAACTTACAAATGATTACAAAAGATGAATAAACTTGCAAATGAGTTTTTTTGGTCAATCCATTCAAATTCTTAACAATACGTTAAGACCACTGAATTCTAGAAAACAAGATATTCTTCACAAATCCAGTTCCTGGACAAAGTCTCGGAACTGTGTTTGTGAAGAATATTTCGTAAAGGTTTGAAACAAATATTTTTTCTTGCCTTTTGGCACTTCCAGATTATTGATCTCCATATGAATTGGCTATCATGTTTCATGGGGTAAACAGTCCTCAGAGCAATAAACCAGGGTTTCTTATTTGAATTTGGAACAGAAATCCTGCAATTAATTTTTTATATCCCTGCTAGTAAGTTGAAAGATCTCATTTATGACTGATTACACAGGTTCCTTATTCATTCATTCATCTATCTATCTATCTGTCTGTCTGTCTGTCTGTCTGTCTGTCTGTCTATCATCTATCCATCCATCCATCCATCCATCCATCCATCCATCTATCCATCCATTTATTTATGATCAGCGATGACAGGAACTTAACACTAACAATTGTTTGTTTGATTGTTTGTTTGTTTATGTCCAAGACCAAGTCATAAAATTTAAAATGCATACAGATAATACATATATAAGAGGAAGATATCGTATAAAATTAGCAATTTATTGGAGGTACCAAACAGTTTCTATAAGCTGAGACTATCAATAAAATGTTAATACTGCCTTTGAAACACCCAGCTATTGGTCATTTAATAAAAATACCTCAATCTGTTCCTATGAATAAAGTTTCTTTGGCTCAAGAGGATGTATATCAGTTCTAACCACCAATGAGAGTACAGTGAGTATTTTTGATGTATGCATATAACAAACTCAACCTCTATGTATGAGCAAATATACACTCAAAACGTCATATGGAAATTTGGAATATATAACCAACTCTCACTCCAGTAGAAAGAACATCTATAAGGGCCAGGGAAAAGAGTTAGATCGCGCAGCAAGGAAGACTCGAGTCGTAGTGAACAGACAGCTCTCGTTTATTGGCTTCAGGTGGTAGCAATCCAGACTGGCAGCAGGCTGCAGGGAACCCGCTTTTATGGGATTCACCTGATTGCCTGCCGGCCACTGACAGTGATGTACTTTTCCCGCCACTAGTTTAGCCAACCAGCGGCGATTCATGCAAATGAGCAATTGGGAGGACACAACAAAAAGAGCCTTCCATGTGAGGCATACAAAATCTTATAGAAGTAACTGTGGAGTGTCCAAGAGGTACAGTGTAAGGAAGATGGAACACTTTTCCTCTGTCTACCAGAATATCTAAATCCCATACCAAAATCCCAACTTCTACCAAGCTTTTTCCTAGGCCCCAAGCAAGTAGGGCAGGCATTGTCATCCCACACTGTCTTACATCTTGATCTATTTGTTTCTTCAGAGAAGGCTGATGTATACGGAATGAACTGGGCCAATCAGGTTCTCCACATGATTGATTTTGCCCAAACCTCAAAAGAGACGCAGCCTAGCTGTAATCAGGTGATGGCATTTGAGGTTGCGTAAGGAATATTTGATATTGATCTCCTTGGCATGGATCTCAGATGTGGATTTACAAAAACGTCTCAATCCTTGAACAAATAGAAACAAAATGTATTACATGTATAAAAAGCCACACAGCCAGTGGCATGCTATCTTTGAACTGTTGGCTTAGTCATCGCAATTGCAAGATGTGGATTGAAGCTGAAGATTTCCCTCTCACCTGCCTTCCTCTTTTCCTAGGTAAACATGGTGAGATAATGAAATTACATGAGCATTGTTTGCTTTATATTTTCATTTTTATTACTTAAAATGGAGAATATTAGCAACGTCTCCATAATTAAGAGAGAAAGGCTGGAATATTATTAATGTACAATGTTTATACGTTCCCTGAGAACTACATATTGTAGATGATTTTGCCTTAGGAATCTCTACCAGTTATCTGAGGAAAAGGGTTGTCTTCATTTCATCAGTATTTGCAAAAGCAGCATTTTCTTTTTTTTTTCCCCATTAAGAGAAATTAATATCCAGTTCTAAAAAACTGCAGATGAGCGGATGAACAGTCAGCTGCTTGGAGCACTTGATTGATTGGAAAGACAGAACAGAAGTAAAATAAATGAATGAATCACAGAATTAAGGCTTAATTAAACTAAATCGCCAATTTGCTTCAAAATGCTGTAGACCTGTTACAATGGCAGTTTCCTTCCCCTGTTTTTTCCCCCTACTATAAAGAGGACACAGTAACTACTGCTTTCCCCCCAAAGTAAAATAAAGTCCCCTCTCTGACCGTATTGGCAGAGTGTACAGAGTCCTTTCCATGCCGTTAGGTGTTATAGTTAAGAAGATCTTTTTATCTTTTTTGTTCTTTTGAACAAAAGAAGGAATGCATCCTGGAGAATCCCAACCAATAAACAATGTTCTTCTGAAAAACACACACTGGAGGTGGTAAGATTTGCAAATTGTTTATTGTCTTATTCCTCATACTAAAATATCTCAAACTACTTCACTTTGCCTCTTCAAAAAAGCTATTGGTTCACCCCAATAAAATCCTTGCACCAAGAAAATAAGCTTGTCCAAGAGGTGGACTTACATATACCGGTAGCTTTCTCTACTGATGTCCTCTTCAGAAATGTTATTTTTGGTTTGTCTCAAATATGACAAAATGGAGGAAATGGTTGACTTTTTGTGTATGAAAGCATTAATCTATTGGGACAGATGAAACTTTGTGGGAGAAATGTGAGCTACATTAACAAATTAAAAATGAAGAGCTCAATAACCATTAGTACAAAAGAATGCTGTTATTGTTGGATATCTGCTGGACCAAAGAGAGAATAAGAGATGGAATTGCTTAGAAGATTGCACATTTGTTTTATAAACATTAAAATGTATAAATTATTCTGAAAAAAATGCTGTGACGTTTTTAACCTTTGGACAATACGTACTATGGGACTTGATTCTGGAGCTGCAGGCTTCCTGAAAGCAATTAAGCTAGCTTTCTATTAACAATTACAAGACTATAAGTGAAGGATGCCATTTGACAGGAGGGCAGGAAGTAGAATGCTAATAATCCTTGGCTCACCCACTATTTTTCTTTTGTATTATGTCTTCTTCCTCCTGTATTGTGGCTTCAATTATCTGGGAACATAACACTACACTATTAAAAAAAACTGATTTTCCCAGCAAGCCCATGGCCTGGTTTGCACATGATGTTAAGTTTTAAAGGTGGCTTCCTATCAGACTCAGCCAAAACCTAATAAACCATTTATTATGGAGTGTAATCCAAGCATTGGAAATTATAATAGAGAAAAAAAACTCACTAGGGAGAGTCTGCAAGGATGTTTTGTAGAATTGAGCACTCAACACTCAATCTACTATCTTTTTACTTTAAAACAGTTTCTCCTGCTCTACGTTTACACTGAACCTTTGGTCTATTCTCCATACTACTAAATCCAACTGCAAAGAACAGTTTTAAGAGTCCTTCTAGTCTAACTAAAAGAAGAAGAAATGCCCAGATGGCTTTTGAAGCAAAGTGTCTCTTTATGTGTGATGCTACCTAGTGAGTGTTGTGCCATCCTACTGTTTACTGACTTGGTATTTGACTTTGAAATTGTACACTACCAGATAAAACAAACCAATGACAAGAATCGCAGACTTGGAACTCTACATGAAATTAATAAAACCAGTAGCTGGGGAAGCTTATGGCTTTCCAAATGCGACTGAATTACAGTTGCCAGCAATTCCATCCACTATGGATTCTGTTGAGCGATACTGTGAGTTATAGGTCAACAACATTTGGAAGGCCACCAATTTCTTACTCATGCATTAAACCATTTAAGGAAATACAATGTTCAATATAAGGAGAGTAAATAGAAAACAAAGCAGTTAACGTTGGAAAGAATCATGGCCCACATGCCAGGTTTTTCAACACTGTGAGTCACAAAGCAACTTTAATAAGTGTCCCACCATCTTCTTCAGGTTCATCACATAATGCTTAAATAGCTAAGTCATTGTAACTTCTCCTTAGTTGTAAAACATCTTAACATTCTAAATTGTTCATAGCTATCAGAGACTTTGTTAGAGGAAGAAGAAAAGGGAAATATTTACACTATCTTCTGAATAAATGTTGCTGCTTCAATATTTTTTAAAGTAAAAACAAAAATATCTTGGAAAATGTCAAGTCATTAATCCTGCCCTAGAACAAAAATAGGCAATATGTAGATCCAATTTCAATCAGCTCCAACCAGTATAATGGGAATTGGTTCAACATTCAGAGAGCTCCATCTCTGACTTATAGCTAGGCTACGTGTACACCTAACGAAGAGAACGGATTGGTTCACTGATTAAGTTCTAGAACAGGGGTCCTCAAACTTTTTAAACAGGGGGCCAATTCACGGTCCCTCAGATTGTTGGGAGGCTGGACCGGCTGGGTGGGCGTGGCTAGGTCATGTGACTAGGTGGATGTGGACAATTTAATAGTCCATTAAACAATGCATACAAACTTTAATTTGTTTTGCCCCTGGGGGTGTTTGCTTTTGTTTGCATGTTGCTCTTTTGGTTGACTTTTCTTTTTACTAGTTTGTTTTTTCAGTTGTTTAAGAGTCTAGTGGTCCATTTCAGGAAAGTCAGTTTTGCAACAATTCTTCTCAGCCCCAAGGAGCTTGAGAAATCTCTCTCTGTCTCTCTTCTCTTCTCACCTGTTTTTGAAGGCCAAAAACAGGTGAAAACAGCCCATTTTGTGGCCAAAAATGGCCCAGTTTTTGGCCTCCTGGGGAGTCTGTTTACCCCGTTTCTCACCTCCCCCACCTCCAGAACATCTCTGCAGGCCAAAATTGTTGGCCTTACCTTTAGTTCCAGCCCACGGGGGTCATGAAGGTAACTCCTATGCTTGGCCGAAGGGTGGGCAGAGCGATGTGGGTGGGGCTGTCTCATGATCCTGCATGGGCTGGAATAATGGCTTCACTGGGCCGCATGCAGCCCATGGGCCGTAGTTTGAGGACTCATGTTCTAGAATAATGAGGAGAGGAAATGAAGAAAATAACACTTTCCATTTTGTGGCAGCAATAAAGAAAAAAATTCTGAGGGGTTGAATTCATTTGGTCCTCTCCTGTCCATCTGACAGGATTGGTCACTCTGAGTGCCATAGTGCCTGTCCCATGTCATGGTCTCCTAAACAAGTCAGCTAAAATCTGTTCAGTCAAGATATTTCTACTGCTAAGCTTTTATCAGTCTCGTCCGTATATGTTCTTTGCCTCTTTAAAAATTAACTGATTTGTAAATAGTTTCTCTGAAAACTATAATAATCAAGCCATTCAGTTTACTCTTGACATCTGTTTTAATGTTTCACTTGGAGTTGCTGTGATCTAATAGTTCTTTCACCCCAGTGAAGGCCAGATTTATCCTATTTATTATTTGCCTATAGAACAGTTTGTATCGTATTTTTCACTAAAACTGATTCCAGGATACTTACGATCTAGACAATTTTAGGATAGACACATTGTAAGATGAAAGTATTTCTTCACAACAATACATCTGCAAAAACACCAGGTAGTCATCCTCCATGCAGGAGAAAATTCTCCATGCCAGCTTTCATTGAATGCTGCAAATAAATAAAAAAAGACTATATGTAATGTTGTGAGGCATATGCAACACTTTGGTAGTAATGAATAAAAAGATCACGCTATTATTCTGGATTCCAAATGATGAACACATTGTTTATAACACCAGTATTGGAAGAGTAGAACTGAACAATTTCCCGAAGAAATGAAAATAGGCGTTATCTTTGTTTGAAACGTGGAATGCTGACATATTAAGATCTCGTGATGTCAAAATCAGCTTATATCAGGGATTGTCTGATGAGGCAGGAACACCAAGCTGGAGCGAGCTGTTTGTTTATGAGCAATTGCCACCACAGCCAGATTGCCTAAGATGAGCAACATTTTGATGTTTGCCAACTGCTGACTTCAGATGGCCGCTTCCATCAATTGAAGGAAATATTTTCAAATATCAGATTTTTTGTTTCATCTGTGCCAAGAGATGAAATGGCCTGAATGGCCTACCTCTTTCAAATTAAAGAAAGCTATTTCAACTCTTGGGGGAGGAAATGTGGATTTTAAGTTGATATTCATATCTCTGTTTGTGAGTGTGTCAGTGTGTGTGTGTCTGCATCTCTGTGTTTCAGTTGCCAATGGTTTTGAGGCTCTCATCCAAGGCAAGATTCCAGGCTATTAACTTATGTACACAAAATGCCCAGATTCAAAATTCTTTTGGATGTCACAGAAAGCAGGGGACTTTCAAAACATCAGCAGCTTGTAGTCCTTCCTGTCTGTACTTCTGTGTAAAATGCAAAGTTTTCTTTAGTAATAGGATTAATTAGGAATTGTCTCAATGTAGACAAACATTTTGATGAGTTGTTTGTTTTTTTAAAAAATTCAAAAGCTGATCTTGGCTCATCGTGCTGGTGTATATATTGTGCTGGTGCCATAAACAGGGTGATTATTGTATTATCTTCTTGGGGTTACTGTTTGTGTCAATATTAAACGATTTTTGTATATATGCAGTAAAACAGCAGACTTTTCAACAGTTGGTTCTGTGGAAGTCTGGCTGAAAATCTACAGAAGTTCATTTCACATAACCCAAGTCAGAGAATATCTTCCGGGAGAAATTTGGACTCAGATCATAATATACACTTGCTTTACATGTTATCTGTATTATGTTTCAATGTCTGAATGGCACTAATAATATTCTAGGGACTTCAACAGCGTATAGAAGTCATATACACCCAATCCGGTAATAGCTCAAGCTGGCATTTCTTTGGCAGAGATTACACCACCACCACCACCCAGATCTGGGCTACAGAAATCAGGACGATGACCAGTAGATGACAAAAGAGAGATAACAAAAGATAGGGGAATCTTTGCAAACCAGATCTGGGAGCTTCGCTTCAACAGAGATTCAAGCAATGTGCAAGGCTTCTAATCAGTGTGGCAGTTGCTTTGTTCTGCTTGGCAGTAGAAATCTCTGGGCATGGTTCTATGTGCTGCTGTTTACACAGTAGGGAAGCCTCAGAGAAACAGATGACCCAAGTCCCTTATAACTGCAGACATTTGACAATGGCAAACTTTGGAATCAGCACTATTATATAGCTGCCCGTCCACATTGAAACTACCCATAAGAGACTTTTGTATCTTGCAAATGGTATGATTCTCCCCCATTTCTTTTCTCTCTAAAACCTTACAGTAAAGCCACTCTAATGGTAGTCAGGTTAGAGAGAGACTGTAAACATTCTGATTTTGTTTAAAAATTCTAACTTGCGTACCCCACCCCCATAGTAAGTAACAACCAAGAGGCTGCCCGTTGCTGATTTCTGTTGTGTGGGGAGCAATCATTGCATAGTTTAAAAGGTCCTAGTTCACTTCCATGCAAGGATGAAAAAGCACTCTTGTCTGAAATGTTTGAGGAACACCACCACTTAAATCAGGGCTGTCAAACTCATGGCCTTTAGGCCGGATGTATCACACGCTGGCCACCCCCATGCCTGGTTTAGCAAAGGGGGAAAAAGTCCTGATACATCACGTGATGATGTGAGTTTGACATCCCTGACTTAGATAGAGTACCAAGAATAAAATTGTATTGCCAAAATTCATCTTCAAGTTAAGCCAATGAGATAGAATCAGTCCAAGACCTGGAAGAACTACGTTGAGGTCACAGAATCAGTCCAAGACCTGGAAGAACTATGTTGAGGGTCATCCTCCCCCCATGGAATATCATCAGGTGATTTGGGGTTAATCGTTGCCCCTTAGGTCGGCCTCCCTCACAGGAATATTGTGTAGGAAAATTGGAGGAGAGAATGCTATGCGTGCTGCCTTAATTTATTGCAGAAAAGACAGGATACAAATCTAACAATTGCTCTCTTTCAACACTACCTTTGTCTTGTGTTTTCTTGACAATACAGACTTCAATAACTAGGTTACATTTCTGTTAGATATAGCATACACATATTGCTTTTATATTTCCCAAGCTCTTCTTAGCCAAAAAGTAAAGATAAGCAAAAGAGAATGTGGGAATCAATAAGTATAGGTCTATCTCTGTAGGATTGCCTTGCCCTTGGAGGCCCCTGGAGGAGAACATACAAGGAAACACAAATATTCAAGTTCAAAATCTGGATGAATACAAGGCCACCAGTGCTACAAACCAGCAAGGTGGCTGGGAAATTCTGGAAGTTGAAGTCCACACATCTTAAAGTTACCAAGGTTGAGAAACACTGCTCAACCTTTGGTAACTCCTGAGCTGGATGAGCCAAGGCCCATTCCCCACCCCCCAAAAAAGGCAGGGGTGAGTACCTATTGCCGCTTTACAACCTGTGGACTTCAGATCCCAGAATTCCTAAGCCAGTTTGAAGTCCACAGGTTATAAAGGGGTCATAGATGCTCACCTAAGGTTTCATTTCTCACAGCATGCCCAGTTCTTCGTTTTAAACATAGGATTAGGAATGAGTTCTGTTCCCAACTGCATCTTTACCTGAAATGTGTATGTAAGTAGGAACTCATACTTAAAAACTGCCTGTTACTAAAAATGGTGGTTGGTATTCTCCTTCTTTGAATCGACCAACTGCTAAAGCCACACAGTGTTTTCAGGAAGCACTGAAAAATGGCAGTATATTAAAAACATACAACTTCGCCTATTCCTGAATGCATTGTGCAGCTTCAGTGGTTCGTCAGTTGGAGGAAAGGAGAAGGCCGTCTGCCATTTTTAGTAATACTCTAGACAGACCATTTGTGTTTAGGGGTTGTCCTTAATTCAGACCTTCTTAACCCTACAGGACTGCCTACAATGGCAAAATAGTCTTACTCTAGTTTTCAAATCACTGTTCACAGATCTGTGTACAAATGTTGTGTTCAACTCCGGGGGTGGAAGATAGGTAGCTAATGGCAATACATGTTGCCTTCAGAATCACATCCTCTTTTCACTTGTCATGGTCCAGTTATTCACAACCCAGAACATCAGACAAAGGTGTTTTTAAAAAAAATAAAATCTTTCTCTCTCTTTCTCTCCTTTTTTGTGAATTGTTTGCCCCTGCTTTGATAAATACATTTGCTGTCTGCAAGTTTGCAAACCGCCTTCAGGCACTCTGAGTTGGTGAACTGTTTCTTTTGATTTTTTAACCAGGTGATGGGGCTCCCTTGCCTTCCACTTTGGCCTGTGTAATGGAATGATGGGGCAGGGTTGTCGATGTATAAATCAGGAGAACAGTGGATTTTAAAAAGAGCAAATATCAAAGCCAGACAGATTTCATGCTCGCCCATGCTTTCTCTTCAAATATAAATGCTTTTAAGAAGCAGCTTCTCTTTTATTGTGAGGTGTTTGTTTTTTCTCATGCTGCATTGATTTTTTTTCTTCGCCCCCACATTTTTATTTCATTGTTATTCCTCTTCCTTAACCTTGGAATCCTTGACGTTGAAATTAAGGGATAAAGAGGATTCACTGTATTATAAAATATGGGGAAAGTTTTATGATTGGTTTAAAAT
>JANHFT010008504.1:226438-238123 GCA_032467955.1 Pseudoxenodon macrops
CTGCCCAACCCATCCCACCTCTTTCCTTTGCTTCCTTTCCCCTTCCCCTTCCTATTGGGACACAGATATGCCGACATTTCTTACATTGGAAATATTCAATAAAATGTAAAATATATGAAAGCCGGAGCAAAAGTGAATTTTAGCTGCTGTCCGTCTGCCAACTTTTCAGCCTACTCTCTTCCGATCTCAATCATTGCACAGTGATCACACCGGATGTTCTAAGCATGAGGATTACGTCTACAATTTCCTACTGCTGCTCTCTTGTACAGCATGGGGAAATAAGATGAACTGCTTGTTTATCCCTTTGCCTTGTTTCGAAACTAAATGCTTGCCTGGAGGGTTCTTTGAATATTTCATTTTCCATTTTCATCCGGTCTTAAAGCGTAGCATCTTGCTGCTGGAACATTTACTCAGTTTCTTTTGTGTATATAGTTTTTATGGAAACACTTTTCGTACCAGTTTATTACAGTATATATCAAAAGTAGTCTTTGTCCACAAGGGGTTTCTGCATATTGGTAAAGTATTACAACTGGAGAAAAAGGAAACTTGATAAAGATTTGCATCTGCAATCGTTTTAATGCAAACATACTTTCCAAGCCTACATATAAATTAGTAGAAATTGAATCCCACATTCTTCTGAATTTTACATAGACATTTCACAAATCAGGGGTGAAATCCAGCGGGTTCTGGATTTCACCCCAAAGTAGTTCTCTGAACTACTAGTCATTCGGAGAATCAGCAAATACCACCTCTGGCTGGCCCCAGAGTGGGGTAGGAATGGCGATTTTGCAATATCCTTCCCCTGCCACACCCACCAAGTCACACCACACCCACCAAGCCACACCCACAGAACCAGTAGTAAAAAAAATTGGATTTCACCACTGTCACAAATGTACGTCTTGGGAAAACATGAGTTCAAAATCTGTGTAATAGAGAAACGCACATGAAAATGCTTTGCATTTGGAAATTATAGTGGCAAAAACATGGTCATACTTGTAATTTTTTTTATATAAATAGAGATGGGGGAACACACCAAAACTTGTATGTGTGGAAAAGTCCAAATGAAAATGCAGAATGATTTTCATGATTCTTTTTAAATGTATTGATCTAATATATACAGTATATATGCAACGTAAGGACGGTAAAAGGAAATCTTAGGAAAATCAGACCAGAATTATTGTTCAAAATTACAGGAAATAAGGAAGAAACAAGGCTTCTATTCAGGGATGTCTTCAGATAGTAAAAACACGGGGCAGGGTTTTCATTGGGCAATTATACCTGCCATCTTTACCCTTCAAATTATGGGTGCCCTCACTTCTATTGCTTTTATGTCTTGCTATAATGGGAGAGTTCTTTCAAAAAGATGTCATTGGACTGTAATTTTTTAATGCAGCAGAAAGGCAAAATTATTATGTACAGGAGGAAGAACTGTATTCGCTGACTGTAATTCCTTCATTCTTAATTACAGTTGAAATGACATCAAATTACACTTTCTGTTCTTCAGTTCTTCAACAGCCCCTGGCAAAGGCCAGATGCAGTCCTTGAGCCATCAAAAGTGCCCAAACTAAATTCATGACTGGTGTCTTGCTGTGTCAGTCAGACCTACACATGTGTACTACTTCTCCTTTGGGAACCTGACAACTGATCAGTGATCAGTTGGTCAAAAGGGTTTGATTGACGTGGGGTTCTAGCTGAACAGGAGGACTGGAACTCTTGAAAAAATCCCTTGTTTTTGCTAAAGCTCTGAAGATCACCTTCCAATCCCACCTCCAAAGTGTTCGAAGGTGTTTTTGGTTTGATTTTCTCCTTTTTCAAATGTCCTCCATTGGAACTAAATGTCTTTTTCATACTTATCTGCATATGATGACTCTTCTCTAGGCTGCTTGCACAGCACATCAATGTGGATAATAACTAGCTTCTAATTAATAACCTTTCAGTGTTGGCATGCACGGCTGAGTCTACTGTACCTTTGGAAGAAAAATGATTGACTGGGTGGCCAAACCTCCCACCTTCTCTTTTGTAGACAAGAATCCTCAAGTGGCTGATGAATTCATAATGCTTCAGTGGCATTTATGAAGTCTAGATATTTGATGACAGCCTAAATAGTATTTCAAAAATGTTTTTCTTTTTAGAATAAAATAGAATAAACTAACAGAGTTGGAAGGGACCTTGGAGGTCTTGTAGTCCAACCCCCTGCCCAGGCAGGAAACCCTACACCACTTCAGATAAATGGTTATCTAACATATGCTTAAAAACTTCCAGTGTTGGAGCATTCACAGCTTCTGGAGGCAAGTTGTTCCACTGATTAATTGTTCTAACTTTCAGGAAATTTCTCCCTAATTCTAAGTTGATTCTCTCCTTGATTAGTTTCCACCCATTGCTTCAGGTGCTTTGGAGAATAGCTTGACTACCTTTTCTTTGGGGCAGCCCCTGAGATATTGGAACACTGCTATCATGTCTCCCCAGTCCTTCTTTTCATCAAACTAGACATACCCAGTTCCTGCAACTGTTTTTCATGTTTTAGCCTCCAGTCCCCTAATAATCTTTGTTGCTGTTTTCTTCACTATTTCTAGAGTCTCAACATCTTTTACACTTGTCTTATTGGTCTTGTGATGAGAAATAGAGTTGGCACCTTCATAGAATTTTGCTGGCTAGGACACCTTCCCCACCCATCCAATGCCCTCCAAATGTATTGGATATTAAGTCCCAAAATCTGGAGTTGATACAATTATCAATTAGATAATTGCGACAGGTTCGGTTAAATATAATCTTCCAAATTCCTATTAAGAATGACTTAGTCATTATTCAAACGATAATGCAAGACATAGCTGAAGTTACCTGCTACTTTGACCTTGATTGCCATAGATCATATAAGACCTAATAGAAAAAAAGAAGATGAAGATCTTTCTGGATGAATGTGAATTTGAGCTTCTCAAATCAAGATCCTAAGGCTCCTGGTAAATTCTGTTCCATTCTCCGGGATAGCTGTTACATTCATACATACCACCTGCCCCATGCTCCAAATCTCCTTGCCACTGCCTCTTGGTTACAGGTTCTGGGGAATTCATTAGTTAATCAGTTCCCAAACTTCATATTCAAGTGGATTTGTGAAGTCCAATATCCTTCCTACTGCCAGTCAACCTAGGTGGCTTTTCTTAGTAAGCCTTCCATGTCTGTAAGAGATTAAACACAGGAACAGAGGTTCCTTCATAAAGGATGGGAACAGATGGAGAGACTTCATGCCCTTCTTGACCTTGGAGCACTCATGAAAGTTCATGGAAATGAATAATTAATTATTCTATTAGACAGAACTAGTGAAATACAGACTACATTTTTACAATTCCATCAGAGATCATTAGAATGATGTTGCTCTGGATGATTTCCGCTGTTAGCAACAGAATACCTTATGCCACCAGATTTGAAATTCTGGGCATAGAAAATTTAGAACTACGCCTCCTTCGATCTGACCTAAGTGTAGCACATAAAATTATCTGATACAATGTCCTACCTGTCAATGACTACTTCAGCTTCAACCACAACAATACACGAGCACACAATAGATACAAACTTAAGATAAACTACTCCAAACTCGATTGCAGAAAATACGACTTCAGCAACTGAGTGGTCAATGCCTGGAATGCACCACCTGACTCTGTGGTTTCTTCCCCAAACTTCCAAAACTTTAACTTTAGACTGTCTACTGTAGACCTCACCCCTTTCCTAAGAGGTCTGTAAGGGGCCTGCATAAGAGCACCAGCGTGCTTACCGTCCCTGTCCTACCGTAATGTTCCCTTTTATTCATGTCCATTTCATGTATCCATATCATGTATTCATAATCATGTTTATGCTTATACCAGTTATCTAACACATGCTTGGCAAACAAAATAAAAATAATAATTGTCCATTTCTGCTGGCATCCCAGTGGCATCTGGATGGCTACTTAGACAACCAGTATAAAGATCTAAGATAATCTTCTTCAGTAGGTAGGTTGCCCTTGAATTTTTATTAGAATAGTCTTGAGCCTCATGAAGATCAAGTCTGTTGAGGGTTTTTCAGTCTTCAGGTCTCAATGTTGGCACCAGGTTGGGCGTAGTCAGTGGTGGGCTGCCCCCGGTTTGGCCCGATTTGAATGAACCGGTTTGGGCAAACCGGTAGTTGTGCCTTGCTTAGTGCAATCCTGTTCTATATCGCTGTGTATTTGATGCCGCTCGCGTGTGCGGATGGCGAGAGCGCGCGAATTGCTGTGTTTTTTGACGCCACACTTTTTTTGAAGTGCATTTCTCACATTTCTGGTGTTGGGCGAACCGGTTGTTATGCTACGTGACGCCCAACTACTTAGCAGTTGCCTTTAAGGTGCTTCCAAACAGCAGCTGCCATGAAAACCGTTACAGGAGAATGATGTCCCTCCTTCTTGGAAGCATCTCAGAGACATCTGGTTGGTCCCCATGAGAAATAAAGATGGACCTTTTGCCCGAACCAACAGATAGTCCTTGTTTTATATCATCTTCTCAATTGGCATCCTTCAGATATCTTAGGACAGGGGTGTCAAACTCGGGTGCTTAAATCTGGGCCATGCTGGAAATAGCAAAGGATGAGCCTGTGGTGCCTCTGCCAATCAAAACTGGGTGCAGGAGTGGGGGGCCCTCATGCATCTTTCCCCCATGCCCTGATTTTTTGGCTTGGACAGCCTCCTGCAGCACTCTGCCAGGCAAAACAGGTGCTTCAGGAGGCTGTCTAGGTCAAAAAAGGGCTGCAGGTGGCTGCAGGTGGCTCCCCCCCACACCCCATTTTGCCTGGCAGGGTGCTGCAGGAGGCGTCCATTCCATTTCCCTCCCCCCCCAATGGGGTGGCCCACAGAGGAGAGCTACAACGCTGATCCAACCCTTGAAGAAATCCAGTTTGACACCCCTCACCTTCAGAGTGCTAAATTGAAGGGATGTTCAGCTGCGTTGCTCAAATGTTTTGAGGGCTGTTGCCTTAACGGAGGCCTGCAATCCCAAAAACCTTGGAAGGACATTCACTTGGAAGCCCACCTTCATACATTGGTTGCTAAGCAAAACTGTGCAGGTGGAGAAGCATCCGTGGCCGCTCAGTAGCCAAGGTCTGTTGGAGCATGTGTGATTCGGATCTTCATAAATTTTCGGTTCATTGGGGAAAGTTGATGTT
The DNA here is from genome assembly GCA_032467955.1 of Pseudoxenodon macrops. Taxonomy (NCBI): domain Eukaryota; kingdom Metazoa; phylum Chordata; class Lepidosauria; order Squamata; family Pseudoxenodontidae; genus Pseudoxenodon; species Pseudoxenodon macrops. The sequence goes on from JANHFT010008504.1 coordinate 231,605, forward strand.
GAATTCTCCAGACCTGCCTTATGCAAAGATGAATTAAATCCTGGTTAGCTTGCTACCCAGCTAACTGGGTTTTGATTGCATGCCCACGACTTCATTTTATATAACAAGGTTTGCATACGTCTCGGTGTCGTGTTTGTGCAATGAATTTTTTTCTTCTCTTGCTACCCATTATTTGTGCACGCACGCACGCGCGTGCACACACACACACACACCCCAAATACAGAGAGGGGGAAATAAAATCGCAACACCAGAGAGCAGTGTCATCTGGAATTCCTTGCTCTATCTTCATTTCCTGTTTCCTTTTTCCATCCCTTTGTGCATTAAAGTTCAGAGAGAAAATGAGAACCCTGACTTTGAAATATGTGCCCTGTTATCTGCATTTTTTTTTTCAAATGGTGGAAATGAAATTCCTAGGAAAAGAAGGGGGGGGAGGGAGAAGAGGCTGAAACAAAGCAATATCCAGAGTCTGTTTGGGGAGCCAAAATGTGGAGCGGTAGAATCAATGTCACTTCAGGTTGTTATATAGAGAGGCCAATATTGATCGGCTGACAGTAAAGCAGGTCTTGAATGAAGCCATTTCTGTGTTCAAACAATACTTTGATTTGTGAAGAATGCAGTAGGTTGAGTTGGCAGGAGAAAGTAAGGAAAGAAAGTAGGTTTAAAATAATATTTAGCATGATGCATTTGGAAAATCTTTAAGATGCCCTGGAAATGTCATCTGTCATCTTCCTCCTCCTTTCCACAAACCTCACTCCCTTCTGGCATTGATGATGTTACTTAGTTGGGTCATGAAATGTCTGCAAGAAACAGCAAAGATAAGAGAGCTCCAAAGAACCCACAATCATCTTTTTCTTTTTCTTTTTCTTTTTCTTTTTCTTTTTCTTTTTCTTCTTCTTCTTCTTCTTCTTCTTCGTCTTCTTCTTCTTCTTCTTCTTCTTCTTCGTCTTCTTCTTCTTCTTCTTCTTCTTCTTCTTCTTCTTCTTCTTCCTCCTCCTCCTCCTCTTCCTCCTCTTTTACCGCTTCAAGTGTCAAGAGAGATACGAAGCTCCAGTTCTAGCTCTTCTTGATGTTATCTCTGCATCTTCTTCTGAGTCTGCCTCATATTCTTTATCTCCTCTTTTTGTATACGCCTTGTACTCTATGGAATAAATGCCCTTTCTGAGTGCGGATCCTTTCAGCTATAGTAGACATAACCTATAGGGATATGCAGCACTTTGAATTTGACTCCAATGGGTTCTCTGGGGTGTACAAGGTCCAAATGTAACATGTGTCTTCAAACCTTCAAAATAAATGCCTGCTCTTGGGATTAGGCCCCTGTGTGCTCCGAAACAACCTTTTGTAATTGAATTCAGAGCATCACCTCTGTCTCAACTAATGTATACAGTAATGTCATCAGTCTAAAATAGGATGATGTGCTTCCTCATTATTTATTTGCTGGTGAGCAAGAAAATCAGGCATGAAGTAAAAGTTCATTGCCTCAGAAAATAAAGACCAAAGTGTCTTATTTGCTTATTCATATTAAGGTTTCATACCGAACACCAAAAATTAAAAATACTGAACACCCAAAACTTATTTTATTATAAGTCAGCGTTGGGCAACTTATAACCTTTCCAGTTATTGTTGAACTGAATTCCTATCTATCCTTCTCTCTCTCAGCCCAGAAAGCTGGCTAGGACTGCAGGGAACTAAACCTGCCTACTAATGGATGTCTGTCAGTTTAGAACAATAATTTTTTGGATTCCTAATGCAGGTGTTTTTTTCCTTTTCATTCTGATATGAAATAAGATAACGATCTCTCTGTTCAGAAGATGGATACTTTTCAATATTTTTCTTTTATTGGCAGCAGTGAGAGAGGTTCCTTTCATGACTACCTTTTGACAGTGTGATGGCTCTCCAGCAAAGATAGGAAGATAAACTAAATTTCCCACACTTTAACAGGAAATTAGGGACCATCCTCAGGAAACACTTCAGTCTGTGGAGGAAATGCATTAGTGTGCTGCCTTGGGCAAATCATAAAATAAAATATAATGGCATATATAGCATTGTTTGTTTCATTGCTTGGTGGGATGCTGTGGAATCACTGTCCTATGTGGTAATCTTTACTCTCTATTTCTCTTTTTATTCCCTATTTAAATATACAATCCATGTAGGAATAAAATGACCTTTGAAGTGGGTGGCATGCTTGCATTTTGGAAAGGATGAAAAATGTATAAACGAGAGAGGGGAGAAAAAATACAGAATCTAAAATGCTATTAGGATCTCTCCTAGGAAAAATTATTCAGTCATAGAAAGAGAGAGAGATTTGTGGCAATTTCTCTTCATAAATTATGGAAATATATATTTCCCTTTAATTTTGCTTAATGCATTCAAAGCAGAAACAGTACTATAATTTTCAAGTAATAGCAAGAACAGTAATGTCATGATAGGATAATGGGATGGGGAACGAAGGCCCAAAACCGTTAGTAAGTCTCAGGGACATTTCTGAAGAAGGAATTTGATTTGGGGGAATTGTACCTCAAAATTAACAGATTCAGCCATACCAATAAAATAAAAAAAGAGGTAAGACTTGTCTGACAACTTTGATGCAGTTAAAAATATAGATTTAAAAATCCTTCTGAATGGATTTACATATAATTATTGATCTTCTTAAAACATGTAAATGCACGATTCACTAGTGCCCTCCATATGCTGTCCCAGAATAGTGATGGCAAACTTGGTGATCGGCCTCTACTCAGCCTGCTTGCATCTTGCAACAGCAATAAGTAACTTAAACCAGGTGCCTCCAGCCATCAACACACTTTCTACTGGTTGACAAGAAGAGGCAGCATCTGGATCAGGTTTGGGTCACAAAATGAATCCGTATCTACAGTAACATCCCAAGGTCCAAAAATGTATCTTTCTACCACACTTCTGAGCTTATGGATAGTGAAGGGTCTCCTCGGAGATCTTTAGAGCCTGGGAACCACTGGTTTCCATCTCCTAATCTCAACCTCAAACTTTTAGATATTACATCAAACTTAAGACTTGTGGGCTTCAACTCCCAGAATTCCCTAGCTAGAAAACTTGGAGACCCCTGCATTATACCATCCCAAGAACTTCTCCCTCTTCCTCTTTCTGTTAGTAGACAACCAGAAGGTGTTTTATCCCTCTTCCCATATTCATTTTCCTTCAACAGGAGCCAGTGAGATTCTACCCCTCCTTCCACCTGGCCCAAAGAAGTAGATATTCCCACTTCTATTTATTTATTGGAGATTCCCTTCCCCCCCCATCCGCAAATATTCTTTCTCATCTTTGCCTAGGTAGTGTTTCACTTTCATTAATTGTTTCCTTTCCTTTTGGAGCCAAAGCTGCTGGCAGTTCAAGAAATTTGATTGTGTGGCCACAGGAGGACTTGTGACAGAATTGCAAGTGAAATTCCAAAGGAGATGCAATGTGTATATGTCAACTGCCTGGGTATTCCTTCCCATAAATCATTTCTCTGGTCAAGAGGATGAGGCAGAAATGAGGACATTTCTGAGAAATATGGGGACATTTTTTAGGTAACGATGGTACAAAACTGGACATATTTTTGTGCGTTTGGAAGTTGCAAAAGAAAGGCTCTGTCCTAGAACAGAGAATGGCTCAATAAATTCAACAGCCAGCTTTTTAGATGGTCATATGGTAAGAAGAAAACTGATGGAAAGCCAGATGTGATCTGAAAAAGCAATTTGGGGTGTCCTCCTGGCAATGGCAGTCAACAGAGCAATTACTTGATCTCTGAGGAGGTGTTAAGAAACTTGAAATTTCTACAGAAAAAAGGACAGGGCTGAGAAGCATTCAATAGAATGCACAGGTAGTAGTTAGCCAGAAATGGCAATAGCTGACTTATTATAAATGAACTCAGCCATATGTAAAAGCGTAAGTCAATTGCATTGCTAATAGTTTACAGAGAAACAAAGGTATTGCACTAATATGGGTATGTTTCTCTCCATTTCTCCTTCTGAATGTGGGTGATGGGGACAATACAGCCAGAGCTTCATGTATGATAGTTGAAGTTGAACGTTAAAACATCCTGAAAGTGTGGACATCTATCAAAAATTAAGTGAATGGCAAACCAACCAAAAACATTAAATTAATACATGCACTCTCAAGAATAGAGAAGGCATGGAAAGGAAAGAAATGGGATAACTTAGGGAAGTAGCTACAGAACAGTCTCTAGCTCTTGGACATTTGGAAGGACAGTTATAAAATCTAAGGAATGTTTTCCAAAACCACCATGGGGAACAGAGGGGATGTAATAATCTATTTGATTTGTTGATTGATATCCGGTGGGTCAACAAGTACAGCCTGAAGAAATAGTTCCTGATATCTGGAATAATGTGAGCTAAGCAACATAAAGGAAACAAAAGTAACAGAGAGGAAAATGAGTAATATTAAATAATCCAACATGCCCTCCTTGCTGATTGTCGTGGAAAAACTGTAACACTTCATCCCTTAAGGAACAAAAGGCATACAACTGGTCATTATGGGACAGTTCTCCTTCCTAAGACAAGAAGGACCAAGCAAAGGAATTATGCAAACTTGTAAATAGGTATCCTACTTTTGCTGAGCACCAACTAGATCAGTTAAGAAGTACAGTAGCTTCCTTCTAGCCCCTAATGTATCACAGGTAAGGAGGGAGGGTAAAAATGTAAAAGATATGAAACCCATTGCATCTGAACTGAATGGGTTTCTGAGAAGTTTGTAAGTGCTTCTATTTGTGGTCATCAGTTTGGATGTCTGCTGGATTTTTAATGTCTTCATAGAGATGGCATCAGTGCTGCAAAGTTTCCCTGCAGGTCAAAAGCTCCTTGTTAAAAACGTTCTAGAGTTTCTTGGCTTGGAGGATTTTCATGGAAGGAATTCCTAGGGTAAGGAGGCTTCCTCAGATGCTAGAGTGAATTGTAGAGGCACAATTCCCAAAGCAAAATCGGCAGACTCCATTTATCGGTTCTGGATGACAGAGTGTTTTGGGGCTCCTTGATTAGCCTGAAAACTGCTTATGGAGTCTTTCCTGGTGATTAAAAAAACCGTGCTTAATAATAAGTGTGATTCGGGAAAACATAGCTTTTTCTTTACCCTCTCTTTCCTGCCTAGATAGGTCTATCTGGCTTTCACTTTTATCTTCTGGGCACTGTCCCTAATAGCACCTGGCAATCTCGCTAGCCAGGTGATTTTACTTTGGCTGCTTTCCCAGATCTTCCTTACCCCCTAGAGCAGCATTTCTCAAGCTTGGCAACTTTAAGATGTGTGGACTTTAATTCCCAGAATTCCCCAGCCAGCATGCTCATAACCAGGCATTCTAGGAGTTGAAGTCCACACATCTTAAAGTTGCCAAGTTTGAAAAAACAGTTCTCAAGACTATCTTACTGCCCCATAAGTGTGGCACTGGATACCTTCCTTTTGCCAGTATTGATGTAAGAATCGACCTCCTGATGCCTTTGTCTCTGTACAAAGAATTAGGAAAAGCCACCATCCATTGAATGAGTGGCAGGCCAGGGAAGCAAGTGAAGAATGTGCAGAAGAATGTGCAGAAGAATGTGCATAGTGCAAACATCAGAACTTTTGTATTTGTGCCAGGCATCAAGATGAAAGTACGTAAGGGCAGAATTCATGCGAAGGCATTACTGTGCAAATGTCATCAGCTTGGTGTCATTATGGTTTGCGTAGATTGTGTTGGCTTCATCTTGTTATTTTTCTCAGTGGGCTACAAACATCTTAGGGTGGCCTTGAACCTGTCTCTATATGAAAGGGATTTAAGTGTAGGAAGGGCAAAACCTGGGAAGTAGTTTGGAGTTACGGGGCTTGTAATAAAACACGTTGCCAAGTCACAGCTAAAGTAACTACTAGATTTAAGGATTAGCATATCAGGAGCTATGGAAGCATTCTAATAACTCCAGATTGGCATCTCTTACTGCTACCTATAAGAGTTGGTTTTTGGTCCAATAGTTAAAGCACTGGATTAGAAACCAGGAGATTGAATTCCAGTCTTGCTTTAACAACAGAGATGTCTGCATGATCTTGAGCCAGTGACCCTGTCTCAGACTTAGGCAGAAGGTACTGGTAAAGCTAGCCAGCTACTTGCACAACCCAATTCTGAAGAGGTCAGGGCCCGGGGGTTGGGCACCCCTTGACTAGAAGACCTCCAAGGTCCCTTCCAACCATGTTATTCTGTTAATCTGGGCTGTGGGGCAGGTGACTGCAGAGGACTGCAAGATTTGGTTGAGGAAGAAAGAATGTCTCTAGCAAGGCTCCTCAGCCATAGAAAGAAGTAGCATCAACTGTTCATTTGCTCCTGATCCATCACTCTTTGGGAGTCAATGAGAAATACAATTTAAAAAGGAGTGACAAGCTAAAGTTGTTGTGTGTTTTTTTTAAAAAAACCAGTTCTTTCGACCCAACTCTGTTTTCTGGTGCATAGCTTGGCCAGAGGAACCACTCAAGGGTTTGCAGTAAGGTTTTTGGGTTTTGAAATTTCTTTCCTTTCATCTATCTTTGTTT
>JANHFT010008504.1:300722-311403 GCA_032467955.1 Pseudoxenodon macrops
AACTACTTCAGTTCTTTTCCAGTCTTCTTGTAGTTCCCCAGTGCTCCAGGATCTTTGAAAGATATGGTTCAGTGGTTCTGAGATCACATCTGCCAGTTTCTTCAGAACCGTGGGGTGTAATCCATCTGGTCCTGGTGATTTGATTTCAACTAGAATGGACATGTGCTCACTTACCATTTTATTGCCTGTTTTAACTTGCATTCCTAATCAGATTTTTATGGTATTGTTTTTGATAGTTTTTGATAGGTTGGACTGTTTTTTCCTTGATGCAAAAAATGAGTTAAACGGTTCTGTTTTCTCCCTGCTGTTTGTCACCTTCTTGCCACATTCTCCCATTAATGGATCAATTGTTTCCTTGACTTTTTTCTTGTTTTTTGTATGTTGAAAGAAGCTTTTTTTTTAAACTTTTGTCGCAAGCCTTAGTTCATTTTAAGCCTTCGCTTTCCTCATGTCGTCTTTGCAGGCATGGGCTCTTTGCTGATAATCTGCTTTAGTTATGTCCTTTTTTTTTCTTTAAATTTATGAGAAAGTTGTTTATGCAGCCGTGCTGGTTTCTTTTGAGAGTTGCTTTTAGCTCTCTTAAATCCCAAGATTCTAGTTTGAATTTGTTCTATTGCTTGTGCTTGCAAATTATATTGAATTCCAATATTGCATGATCACTTTCCCCATACCCGAAGGTTCCTGTAGCTTCAATATCTATTATTTCATCTCTGTTATTGAGAATTAAGTCCAATATGACTGATCTCATAGTTCCTTTCTATACATTTTGGAAGACAAAGTTGTTTGCTAGGTTTGTCCGGAACCTGTTTGATCTTCCACTTGGTGCAGAGTTTATCTCCCAGTTGATGTCAGGGAAGTAAATTCCCCCATTACTATTGTGATGCGCTTGCTGCATACCTTAGTTAAGTGACTAGTAAAAAATGCATCTATTTCTTCTGTTTGGTTGGGTGGCCTGTAGTATACATCTATGGCAATGTCATTTCCCCCTCCCCTTTTTTTTATAGTGACCCAATATGCATTCAAGACAGTTTTTATCATTGTTGTTCTCCATTTCTGTAGAGATATAGTTATTTCTTATATATAATACAACTCCACCCCCTCTTTTATTTGGTCTGTTTCTTTTAAATAATTTAAATCCCTCTAGCTTTCTATTCCATTTCAAGTAATTCATTTCATTGAGTTATAAAGTATTATAAAATAAAAAATACAAAGTAAATTGAAAAGCAGTGGGGTGGGGGGAAGGGGAAAGAAAAGTGAGGAAAGATAAGAAAGAAAGAAAAGCATTGACTTCCGACTCTCTCTGTTATAGTAAAATAAGGCATTAACATCAAATCACAACTTTTTGCTTTTTCATAATAATATGAACAAGTCATTTCTAAAAAGATTTATCAATCTACCCGGTAAAACCCAAAATTCCATTTGTGGGTTTTATCCCACCAAGTTTCCATAATGGCAACAATAAGCAATACTGTTGCCTTTTAATTTCTCTTTATGACCAATTATTTGATCTCACAATTTACTTCCCCTAACAGATCTCATATTCACTGATTCACTGAACTTTGATGTTCAGAGAACTATAAAGTAAATAAATCAAGATACAACAGATGACTTGTGGGAGGATGGGGAGAAATAGAACAAATCTTCCCAACATATTTAACAACTTTTTTGCTCCCCCCGCCAATCTGTTTGCTGCTTAGCTACTGTGAGGTGCATAGAAGCATGATTCTCTGCTCTTCAAATACCGGGTTCAAATATTGTATTAAATAACAATGCCATTTGTTTAGGTTTGACCTTGTAAAACAAGTAATATAGTAAATCAACTATATATGTAAGATGACCGGAAGCAACAATATTATGAGAAAAAAGGGGCTACTTTACTGATTCACGAATACAACATTGCATGTACTTCTGCTTGTTGTGAATCATCTCTTTCAAAGGAAATACATAGCCTTGCTGAGTATTAGTACTTTTCTAGCTACTTAATTAGCATTTTATTATCTTACCTACACAATTGATCTAACATCACTTGTTCTACCACAGCTTGTTTTTTTCTTTCTGCTGCTACTTCTTCCTGTAAAGTAACCATTGAACAGAATAAAAGTGCCATTTAAATATTTTCAACAGTATTGCTACAAGTGTAATAAACCATAGGATTTAGCACTCTTAACAAGAAGCAGTGAGGACTGTTGATTTAAAAATAAAAGAGATATAAAACGCTACCTTTTTATAAGGTTTTACAAATAATTAATGCAGAATATTAATCTAAAAAAAATCCATCATTTTTATTGAATTGTGTTGAATGTAAATAGCAGAGTATTACTTTTGTTTCAAATTGGAGTCAGACATAATTATTTATCCTAAACTGTAACCTAAGTAAAATTTACTCCTTGTGTAGTTGTTAAAAAGCTGTACCAGAAAACTCAGATTCTAGTCTACCCACATACACAGAAACCCTCTGGAGAACTTTGAGAGTACCAAATTTTTCAGAGTCTAAGACGCACCTGGGTTTTGGGGGAGGAAAATAGGGGGAGGGAATCTGCCTACCAGGTATTCATCTGGCTAGTGTCCTTAGTCTGATCAGCTTCAGCACATTATTTTATCCCCTGGTTAGGGCTGGAAAAAAAAAGCTTCTTCAGAGGGAGTAGCAATGAAAAAAGCCTGCAAAGACTTAGGTCTGAAAAAAAGCTTCTTTGGAGGGAATAGCAATGAAAAAAGCCTGCAAAGATTGCTTCAATCGCTAGTGCCTCATTAGGACTGGAAATTTCCCCCGAAAAAGCTATATTCAGAGTATACGACACACCCAAATTTTCAGCCTCTTTTAGGGGGAGGGGGGAGTCCATCTTATACTCCAAAACATAGAGTAAATAGATGGCCTCCATTTTTCATTTCTGCATAAAAAACAGTTCAGCTCCAAAAGCGATTGTTTTAGGTGGGGTTTCTTGCGAAAGAGACTTTGCGAAACAGAGATACTTTCCCTCCTGCCTCTCTCCTCTTCAATGTAGTGATGAGGCAAAGTAAATGATGATAGATGTAGTTCTACCCTGATCTCTACCCTTCTTTGGTGACTGACATTCTATTGTCCTGGATTCCTTAATAGTTACAGGGAAAACCAAGATATATGTTCCATGAACCCACCTAAAAATCTATATTGTTATCCAAGATGTTTCTTTGTGTCCATATCATATGTTAGATATAATATTCATGTATGAATGTGTGGCTATTTTCCAATTTTGTTTCACCTTTGTATCAACATTCAACTCCCCTTTCATGTTATCAAGTATTGTTTCTGACCTTCTGTTTTTAGGTTTAATTGTCAACGGACTAGTTTTCCTGGACTCTTGCCAAATTTCTACTGACAAGATCAGATGCTTGACAAAGTTGGAGACAGAAGGGACTGGCATTCAGTCCCAGGGACCTGTATAAATGCTGGAAATTTTGTGTTTGTTTGCTTTTGAAAAATGGAATTAAAATTGCTTCAAATCGGATAAAGAATTGCTGTTAATGTATGATCTCTGAGCATGAAAACAGTGTGGATACTGGAGAGCTGGTGTATAAATGAACATTATCACAAAATATACCTTAGCCATGGCAATTGATTGGATTGAGGGAAATAAAGATGATGTCACCAAGAGAAAATATTGGCTGTAGCCCAACTTGGGCTTACAAAGGAGAAAATGTGATATTTGTTATTATGTAATAATAATGTAGCTGCCTGCTCCAGAGGACTCTGGGTAGCTTAATACTAGATTAAAACAATTAAAAACATAAACAAAATGAAACAATAAAGCCCCTTACTAAAGCAATTATTAAAACAAAGCATTTCAGCCCCTACCCACAACACATTAATCCCGAGCCTGGGACCAAAGCCAAGTTTTAAGGGCTTTCAGGGTTTGGTATAGTGGTGTAGCAGTTAACTTATTACACTAATAGTAGCAGGCCATGAATTCTACTCTTGCCTTAGGTATGGAAGCCAAGTGAATGACTCTGCACCAATCACTCTCAGCCTTTGGAAGAAGGTATTTTTCCCTGCAGCCACAGGTGTGAAGGTTGAGTTGGTAGAGGAGGAGAAAGAAAAGGTGTTATCATAGTCTACATCAGTGGTTCTCAACCTTTTCTTTACCATGGACTCCTTTTAAATACATTTTGTGGTCGTGGACCAGGGCTACAGACCAGTGATGAAATCCAAATTTTTAATTACCTGTTCTGTGGGCGTGGCCTGTTAGGCATGGCTTGGTGGGCGTGGCAGGGGAAGGATACTGCAAAATCTCCATTCCTCCTCACTCCTGGGAGAAGGATGTTGCAAAATCTCCATTCCCACCCCACTCTGGGGCCAACCAGAGGTGGTATTTGCCGGTTATCCGAACTACTCAAAATTTCCACTATCGGCTTTCCGAACTTCTCAAAATTTCCGCTACTGGTTCTCCAGAACCTGTCAGAACCTGCTGGATTTCACCCCTACCACAGACCCCCAAGACTTAACTCAAGATTTAAATCACAACACAGCTTGTAGCCTTCGCAGACCCCCTGTGACCACATTGCACACCCACCCAAGGGTCCGTGAAGCACACGTTGAGAACCACTTGATCTACACCATCTGACATGTGACAGATGTCATGGATGACAAAGGCACATATATATATAGAGAGAGCTGCAATTCTGTTTTGTTGGTCCTGGAAATGAACTTGCCTTCTTGTGACTTCATGGACATATTTGTTCCCAGGAGGTTCCTCATCTGTTCTGTACACATTAATCTTGGCAACAGCAAAGAAATGGTTTGCCATCACTTTCTTCTGAAATGTGATCAAAACTTCCCAGTTTTGGAAGGTTCACAACACTGGAAGATAATATGTTTAACTTTACATACAGTCTATCCAACTATACTTTCAAATTCTGTATGTTAAATATCCCACTATGCTTTTGGGATTTCATTGACGAATGACTATTCCTTACTTTCAGGAGGAAATAGAGAAGTGGAATATCCAGCAATATTTAGTACTAAGGACAGTAAAGGGAAAGTATTATTAAATTATTCATCTTGTGCTTCAGGCTCCAGATACGGGAGAATTCAGAAGCGTAAATCTTTGCTAAAATCCATTTCCTCAAAGAACTTCATTATTCTGCTTCAGTTTTACATATGATTTGTTCTTTTAAATACATATGTTTATAATCTATCATATCTATTTATCATCCATCTGTCTATTTATCGGTCTGTCTGTCTGTCTGTCTGTCTGTCCCTCTCTCTCTCTCTCTCTCATCTATATCTCACTTATCAGTTAATCTCATCTATCTGTCATCTAACTATTAATAGTCTATCTATTTGTCATTTAAGTGACTCTGGAAGGCTCCCAACAAGTTACAAACAACTGTCCAACAAAAGCAAATTTAAAAACCAATATATAAACTAAATATTATATATATTATATATAATATATAATTGATTATATATATATAATGAAGTAATGTCTTCAAGGCCTTCCAAAAGGAGGGTTGGGGCGAGTATAACTTCTAGGAAAATGATGGTTATAGGACAAGCACCATGGGAGAAAAGGCTCTCCTTTCTGGGTTCCACAGATGATAGTTTTATAGTCAGAACTTGTAATGTACCTCTCCTGCCAGTCCTAATACAAAGGCTAGATGTAACTGGGGAGAGGTAATCCCTCAATTAACCCAGTCCCATGCCATATAGGGCTTTATACATCATTAATAGCAGTTTAAATCGAACCCTGAAGCTTCTCAGCAATCAATGCATCCTGCACTATGCTGATTGAGAAGCAACTGTCCACACAGTTGTAACTTCCAGATGGTCTTTAAGAGTCGTCCTGTAGGGCAAGAGTATAGCTGTGAGAAGAGCCTCCTGGTCAGGAACAGACACAACTGGGGTGCAAAATTATGTTGTGCAAAGACCTCCCTGGCCACAGCTGCCAGCTTCTCTTTGAGCAGAAACCATAAGTCCAAGAGAAATCCCAGATTGGGGCAGTACCAGCCATCCAGAACCAAAGATGACAAGTCCCTGGAATCTATAGGCCCCAAACTCAAAGCCACTAAGTCATGCTGGAGTTCAGCTGAGATCTATTGTTCCCCATCGAGAGTGCTTTAGCCTCCAGGCACTTGGTTAGAACCTCAGCAACATTGCTTAATTGGACAGGGGTTAGAGACATCTCAAGTAACTCCAAAAATCTGTTTATAAGCTTGACATCCAACTGAGAGCAAATCCCAGGGATTTTATCTATCTGATGTCCATGTCCTGCATATATCTCCACAGCCTTGTGTGATAAGAACTCAGTTAGGGTTAGGGTTAAGGTTAGGCCTGACTGAGAAGTTAAAAAGCATTCTAAAAGAAGAACATGAGGATCCATTTCCATATTTCTTCAAGAAAATTATATAGATGTGTCCATGAAGTCACCATGAATTAAGGACATTTCCAAGGAGAGTGGGATTTTATTGCCCCAGATCAGGGGTCAGCAACCTGTGGCTCTGGAGCCGCATGTGGCTCTTTTATCCCTCTCCTGCGGCTCCCTATCGCTGGGTCGACACCACAATTTTGAGAGGAGCTTTCGGTTGGGGGGGGAAGCAGGGCGTGCCAGGAGGGGACTCTATGGCAAGGGGCGGGTTTTCCGATCAGTTCCACCATTGATAAGGCTTTCAGTTAGGACTGGTAGAGGAAAAAGGACACAGCGCTAGGAGGAGACTCTATGGTGGGGGAAACGGACATTTGGTTGGCTCTAGAATTGAAGGGGGGGCTTCCGGTTAGGACCTTTGTGGCTCTTTGAGTGTTTAAGGTTGCCAATCCCTGCCCCATATCAACCTACTTCTACTGCCCATTGACCTTGTTCTAGGCTGATGCTAAGGCCTGCTTTCCATTATAGGTCCCATGGTTCTAAGTACCTGCACAATAATACTGTTGTTTCCAACCATGTACCTTCAGCTTTTATCTTTCATTTGGTCTTTTTTACCCTCTTCTTTTTCATCCCTTTTCCTCCTCCTCCTCCTCCATCCCCTCCCCCCTTCCCCCCTCCTCCTGCTGCTGAAGTTGGAAAAATTAACCTTGGATTTTATAAGTGGGTGGGAAGAAGTGGCTTCCAACTTCTCAAATTCAATCTCTCCCTCTAACCTTGGAGGGGATTTGCATTTGCATTTCCTTGGATACTATACCAAAACCAGAATAGGATGTCACTTTAGGAGAACTGGGGCAGGAGGTAAACATGGATATGAAATTGTGAACAAATTCATTTCAGGGATAATAGTTTCATGTGAATGATGTGATGGAAGTGATGTGGGCAAGGCAGAAACGGGTATTTATGCAAGCAGTTTGTGCGAAGAGATCAGAATAATTCTTGTTATATCTGTGGCTTGAGTTTCTGGAATTTTACTTGCACATTGCAGAGAATATTTGGTTATGAATAATAAAAAAGGCATCCGTTCTTTGCCAAGCCATAATTTTTCCACATGTGGGAAAAATTTTTTACTTGATTGTCTCCTTGTCATGGATATCACTATAACTATCTGTATATTAATCATGTTGTAGCAAACATAATTGAGTTTTATGAATAATGAAAGTCATAAACTAATGGATTTGGTAAGGTTTTTTTCCCCAGCCTTTTTCTTTCTGATGACAAACAAATCATAATATTTACTAGACCTATCCATTACTATTCTAAACTACTTAAGAAGTTCTTGACAATTCTTCATATTCTTCATATCATATCTGGTGAAACCAAGTAATCATTCTGTCAGCTCCAGCATTGCTTATGAAGCATACACATATATCAAAGAACATATATGGCTAAGCATGAAGTTTTTAAAAGAATTATTATGTCAGATTTATGTGAGCTGAATATAAAATGTGCAGATAGGCACCGATATTGATAACTTACTCACTAATGCTTCCATAGCAAAATCGTGTACATGCCCATTCCCCACAGGAAATTTAGCTGCTTTTGTTTTAATTAGGTTTTTTCATTTAAATTTAGAGAATATATATATACATACAGAATATAGACAAAACACCAAAATATACTAAAAGCCTCTCATAGTTAAACAGAATGCCTAAAACATACATGAAAAATAATAGAAATAAAAAAATAAGAGGGGAAAAAAGGAATTTTGGAAATGTATCTTTTTTTTGCTCTTGATAGTTCTTTTGCATTCAGACTCTGCAACATACATGCATCTTTCTATTCCCTTTCTAAAAAGGAAATCAGTTTGAGAGACACTTGGGGCAGAAAACATCTTACAAAATTCAGAAATCTCTAAAATTCCCTGCCCCGTAAAGTTCCTTCTTCCCTAATAATTTAGTAATTATCCAGAATTCATTATGGGGCACTGTACTAAGGACAGGGGTGGGTTCTAATTTACCTCACCGCCGGTTTGCTGCCTCCTGCACTGTGTGGGTGCCTCATGCATGCGGGCATGCGCAGTAGGAGAAAAGCCCCCCCAAAAAATTTTAAAGGCCAAAAACAAGATAGCGACGCATGCGCAATGCCAGAAACTCAGCTTCTGCGCAGAAGGGAAAAAACGCGAAATTCTTTTTAACCCCCCCACACACACAAAAACTAAAAAAAAAAGATGGCAGCGCCCACAAAGCAGAACCAGCTCCGAGTCACCAGTGGCCTACTACCTACTCGGTAGAACCAGTCCGAACCGGTAGGAACCCACCTCCGATTAAGGACTCTTAATCTGGACAATCTTTCTGTTGCTGAATCCCTAGTCCAGGGATGTCAAACTAGATTTCTTCAAGGGCCGGATCAGCATTGTAGCTCTTCTCCACAGGTCGGGAGGAGAATGGGATGGACAACTCCTGTAGCACTTGTCTGTCCCCCCATTTTGGCTGCCAGAGGCACTGCGGGCAGGTCCATTGCTATTTCCAGGCTGGTCCCATGGGCCAGATTTAAGCACCCCCCATGGGCCAGATCTGGACTGCGGGCCTTGAATTTGACAGGCCTGCCTTAGACCTTCCATTCAGACTATCTGCTTTTATGGCCTTCTAAAAGTAATTTAAAAAAAATAAACCAACAAAAGAAAAGAAATGAAACTCTGTAGAATGAAACTGGCTTGCAGAATAAAGACTTCTCTCTTAGGGAGCGCACGCTCTTTGACAAGCTAGAACAAATGCAATATTCTGCTCAAAACAGGATTATGGTACCATTTTTTTGTGGGTCATTTATATGTCTTCCTATGTCTGGGCATTCAAGCAACCCATGTGGCTTTCCATTGGGAATCGATGTTAAATCAGAATCAGAATGATTACGCTGAACAAGGGAAGTGCTTGCCTAGATGGTTCTTTGTGGATGCACTGGGAAAAGCCAGGCCTCATTTCCATTCTATCATTTGACCATTCTCCATCTACTAATGTTTCTATCCCAGGTAGCCTCCTGGCTGCATTTCATGTCCTCATTTAGACGTATCAAGAGTGCTGTCTCTCATTTTCAATCTGTCCCTGCGTAATTAATAATCAATGGGTCAATTTGGAGTCTACACAATAGATTGGAATCTCAGAGAGATCCGTTCACATTTGGGCGAAGTATTATAGGCCCCTTATTCATATTTTTCAATTGATTTCCTTTGCTGGAGTGGGTGGAGGCTTGTTCAGGGTTTGCAACTGAACCCTGCAGCAACAGTCCCTGCCTACATCATTGATCAAGCCATATCCTCTTCTGACAGCAAGATTTATACCTCTAAACAATGTTAAGAAGATTGGTTTTTAATTCTCATTTGGTACTGTCCTTTAAGATTTAATTCAGTTCTTTCCGAAAGGACTGTCATTTGCTGGAAAACATTTTGAATGGGTTAAAAAAAAAAGAATTATTTCTATCCAGTTGCACTTGATCAGTTCTAACCATTTCTAAGCTTCAATTTAAACATTTGCCCAAAATAGTTATGGGGGTGTTTTGTGTGTGTGTGTGTTTTTTTTGGTCTCTTCCTTTTTGATGGTGGATATTAATAACGCCACGGAGTGGTTTCGGCAACTGCAGAAGATACAAAGAAGAGCTAAACAGGGAATTTATTGAAAGATCTTTAATGCAACTGGTATCTCTGGCAAACAGCACTGATTCAGAGCTAGAGTGAAAATTCTTTTATCCAGCATAAAGTGAGCAAAAATAGGGAGCAGGAATGGAAAGCAACTTAGCTTTCTATTTCAAATGAGGAACTTCTCCTAGACAAGTAAACTCAGGGTGGAAATGCATTTGATTTGCAAACAAACAAATAAACAAACAAACAAATGGTCCCTGATTCAGGACCTGACATTTCCAGGCAAGGATGGCTGCCTGAGGATTAGGGCTAAAACCTTAGAAAGATCAACTTTGTCACTGTGTGGACAATGCTAAGGTAGATGAACCAATTACTTACATGTGGCTTATCTCTTACTCCAACATTTGCTTGTTTGAATGAGAAGCAGCCCAAGCAGGTTAAATAAAATGAGAGAGCGACCATTTTGATCCACAACAGGAAATCTTGGCATTTGGTATCTTGGTAGCCTTAATTAGTATCTTCACTGTGTGTCAGATAGACAGCATCTAAATTTGATAAGTAAACAAACAGCAAATTAATAAATAAAATATATATTTGCTTATCTTTTGTTAGGCTGAGAACCTGATAAAGCTATGCCTTTCTTCTTCTTCTTCTTCTTCTTCTTCTTCTTCTTCTTCTTCTTCTTCTTCTTCTTCTTCTTCTTCTTCTTCTT
>JANHFT010008504.1:327515-337532 GCA_032467955.1 Pseudoxenodon macrops
TGACATGATAGCAGTCTTCCAACATCTCAGGGGCTGCCACAAAGAAGAGGGAGTCAAGCTATTCTCCAAAGCACCTGAAAGTAGGACAAGAAGCAATGGGTGGAAACTCATCAAGGAGAGAAGCAACTTAGAAATAAGGAGAAATTTCCTGACAGTGAGCACAATTAAGTCAGTGGAACAGCTTGCCTCTAGAAATTGTTGGTGCTCCAACACTGGAGGTTTTTAAGAAGCGATTGGGCACCCATTTTTCTGAAATGGTATAGGGCCAAGATGGCGAACCTATGGCACGTATGCCACAGGTGGCACGCGAAGCCATATTTGCAGGCACTGGAGCCATTGCCATAGATCAGCTCCAGCATGCATGCGTGTGCTGGCCAGCGGATTTTTGACTCTCTCCCCTCCCAGGAGTCTCCATACAGCCTATTTTGAGGTAAGTAAAGGGCTCGCGCAGAGACTCTGGGAGGGCATTTCTGGCCTCCGGAGGGCCTCGGGGGGGGGCGAGGCTGTTTTCGCCCTCCCCAGCCTCCTAGAAAAGTCTCTGGAGTCTGGGGAGGGCAAAAAACCCACCGTGCCATCGTGTGTCAAAAGCGTGGGGAGCGTGCGCATGCGCAGGAGGCAGAGCACATTGAATGATGGGTGTGAAAACGCACGTGTGCAACCCGCCATGCTTCCCCCGTTTTTTGGCAAAAAGGTTAGCCATCACTGGTATAGGGTTTCCTGCTTGAGCAGGGGATTGAACTCCAAAGTCCCTTCCAAATTTGTTATCCTGTTATTCCTTTCTCAACTTCCGTGCCTTGCAACATTCAGTTCCAAGGATTCTTAGCAAAGGGTCTGTCTCCAGAAGAGCCATAACGCATAGAAAGAGAAGTATTCAGGGTACAACTGAATAGCAATCGGTTGGTTATAACCCTGAAAAGCAAAATTCCTTACGCGCTGCGATATTTTTCTGCATCTCCTATTTAAACTCTCAATTGATGCCTAAAAGTCCTTGCTTCTCTTTGTGCAAAGGAATATTCTCAGGCCCTCTGGGTCAATTGTCCTTCTTTTGTTCAGCTCGGGCCCACGTAGATATTAAAGGTAAGAAATAGTGTTTCGCAAATAAACCTCCATTCATAAAAGTCAACAAATTTTGTTAAGAGAAAGGCAAAGGTTAACATGGAAATCAATATTTCTCTGGACTCCCCCAACCTTGCATAGGAAATCGTTAGGCACCAAAGGAAGAAGACAGAGAGGAAGTTGTTTTCAAAACAACAACAGGAAAACAGATTCCCTTTTCTTTTTTTCTTTTTTCATTCTAAAAGGAAGTCTGTTCTTGTGCGAAATTCAGATAAGGGAAGTGAAGTGGCTGTCGGTCAGAAGCTCACTCTATCACTTCTACCATCAATCAAGAGGTTTCCGCTGACATTCACTTTCATAGAGATAAGACACCCAGCCAGATGAGGGCCTGGTTTGTCCCCAGGAGAGCAAAAAACTGGGGGAAGAACACTACAGATCTGTTATATCTATCAACAACAACCACAACAACAATAAAAACGTCCAAAACGGAGAGAACCAGCCGTCAGCTCTAGGCCAAAACCTGGCACACCATAAAACTGGAGGGAATCTGAGTTAATTTTGACGTGTGGCATAACCAGATGTAGACGGACATTTTCACATTTACGAGCCGCTTGTCTCCCTCAAAGAGATGGTGCACCATAAAACATTGAAATGCAAAAAATTAAAATGTTAAAGAGTCCAATTTTTGAGTTAAACGTTTAAAAAATATTTTTTTAAAGGAGGCAAGAATAACCAACCCTTCAACTCCGTGCTCTTTTGGGGTTCCCAAGCGTGGCCACCGATCCACGTTTTAATCCTTTTTCAGAAGGCCAGGAGAGAGGGAGGGGGGCCTGCCTTACCTCCGGGCGAAGAATTTTCCGAAGGAGCAGAAGAGATTTGTCAATAGATCTCCAAACATGTCACTAACACAATGTATTTGTACAAAATCAAATGGCGGAAAAGCAATAACTGGGAATTTGCGTTCTGCTTACTGTGGATTGAAAGTGCACTCTTCCTCCAGTTGCCAGTACCACTGAACGTGGCTCACCATTGGAACCGCGTACACTGTACACGTAAGAGTTTGGGTGGAGCCATACTTGTAGGAATCCACGGAAGAGAGGAGAGCATTCTCCCCGATTTGAGGTGGAACTGCCAGAGGAAAAGAAAAGTAAATGAGTACAATCAGCAAGAAGTAATTCTGTGAGAAGAGACGAGCATGCTTTGAAACTCAGAACTTTGAAGAACATTCATTATTTTATTTTATTTTATTTATCTTCTCGAGCATACATAAGGTAACGGATAAAAGTATAAACATGATTTTCAATACATGAAAAGGATACGAATAAAAAGGGACAATAGGGCAGGGATTGGTGCATTGGTGCGTTTAAGCACGCCCCTTACAGACCTCTAAGGAATGGGGCGGGGGGGTGGATTGTAATTTACCTTGCCGGCGGTTCGCTGCCTCCTGGGCCGCGTGGGCGCGCAGTGCGCATGCGCATTTGCAGTAGAAAAAAGTCCAAAAAAATTTCAATGAAAAAGAGGCCAAAAACAAAATGGTGACGCATGCGCAGTGCCGGAAATTCAGCTTCTGCACATGCACAGAAGAAAAAAAATCCGGGAAAAATTTCCCCCCCAAAAAAATTAAAAAAAGGCTGAAAACAAGATGGTGATGCATGCGCAATGCCGGCAACTCGATTTCTGTGCATGCGCAGAAGAAAAAAAACCCGGGAAAAAAACTTTTTCCAAAAACAAAAATGCCAAAAAAAGATGTCGGCAACCCACAGAGCAACAGAACCAGCTCCATGACATCACCAGCAGCCTACTACCTACTTGGTAGAACCGGTCTGAACTGGTAGGAACCCACTTCTGGAATGGGTTGAGATCAACACTAGAGAGTCTAAGGCTAAAGTTTTGGGGGTTTGGGAAAGAAACTACAGAATCAGGTGGAGCATTCCAGGCATTGACCAGTCTGTTACAGAAGTCATATTTTCTGCAGTCGAGTTTGGAGAGGTTTATATTAAGTTTGTATCTGTTGTTTGCTCCTGTATTGTTGTGGTTGCAGCTGAAGTAGTCATTGACCGGTAGGGCATTGTAGCAGATAATTTTATGTAGTACGCTTAAGTCAGACCAAAGGTCTGATTTCAAACAGAAATCTGCTTAATCAGTGTAGGTCACCAGCATTCACCCTTTTCCCCCCTAATAAGAAACAACTTTAATTAGAGGAATCTTTAAAGTCTGCCAATTCTGAATGAGTCAGGAAATTTAGGACATGAAAAAGGAACTTTTCTGCAAATGAGGCATTAATAAAATTGCTACCAGAAGATCTGACGAAGACTGTGAGTTTGACAAATTGATGGTAGAAGAACTCATCAATGGCACGCAATCATGAGGCCTTCAACATTCTCTAGGTTTTGAAGGCATCCAACTACTTCCTAACTACCAATCGTAGGGAATAATAACAGGACAACGGATTCAATCTTCAACGGGAATGCTAAACAAAGTTTGCTCTCATATTAAATGAAAAATAAGGAACCATATTATGACTTCGGGCTGCATGCCAACCAGCCCAATGGCACTTTTTCCCCCCTGATCAACCATTAGTTCCTTTCTTTCCTTATTTCCATTTAAGTGAAAGGTTAATTGAGCCACAGTGGCGCAGTGGTTGAAGTACAGTGAAGTGCTGACTTCCTTGCAATTTGGCAGTTCGAATCTCACCAGGCTCATGGTTGACTCAGCCCTTCCATCCTTCTAAAGTGAGTAAAATGAGGACCCAGATTGTTGGGGGCAACATGTTGACTCTGTAAACTGCTTAGAGAGGGCTGTAAAGCACCATGAAGCGGTGTATAAGTCTAAGTGCTATTGCTGTTAATTCATTTCTAGGAGAAAAGACAGAATGTTGCACCAGAATGCCCTGTGGCAGACAGAACAAAATCCGCTTCCTTACACATTTGGCACACAGTTAAATGCTCACAAAATAACGTATGCCTTTTAAATATTTGGTTCTTCTTTAGGTACAGTCAGTTTCCGAAAGTGAAAAACTGCACTTTGCTCCTTGTTACCATCCTGAAGCATTTAACAGAATAACAGAAAGGGTTGGAAGGGACCTTGAGAGGTTTTTCTAGTCCAATCCCCTGCAGAAGCAGGAGACCTTATATCATGTCTAGTCTAGTGAAGAGAAGGGCCAGGGGAGGCATGATAGCATCCTTCCAATATTTGAGGGGCTGCCACAGGGAGGAAGGGGGTCAAGCTGTTTTCCAAAGCATCTGAAGGCCGGACAAGGAATAATAATAATGGATGGAAACTGAACGAGGAGAGATTCAACCTGGAAATGAGGAAGAACTTTCTGACAGTGAGAACAATCAACCAATGGAACAGAAGTTGCCTTTGGAAGTTGTGGGAGCTTCATCAGTTGAGATTTTCAAGGAAAGATTTTACTGTAATTTGTCAGAAATGATGTAGGGTCTCCTGCTTAGGTGGGGGGTTGGACTAGATGACCTATAAGGTCCCTTCCAACTCTGTTAATCTGTAATCTGTAGCTCTTGTTAGGAATTTTTGTCAGCAATCTTTAACAGCCCCATCACCCTTATCTGGCTCCATGAGCTTCAATTCTTTCCACTTATGGCACAGCAATCACCTGTTTGGAGGGACTGTGTGAAATCCTCCGGATTCTCCCGTCCTCCTCAATAAAACATAACTCGCAGGAGTGTAAACAAATCTACATTCATTGCCTTAAAAAAATATACAGCCAAACAAAAAGAGGAAGAAAAAAAAAGGAATCCAACAAAAACTCAAGCTGACACTAAAGATAGCTGCCCAGCACAGAGGTCATCATCTAATTAGTTTTGCTACATTGCCACAATAATTTTGCCTGACAGGACACTGAATTGAGGCTCAGAAAGCAATCAGCAACTAACAAGCATGATGGGCATTAGTTACAGCTAGTGACAGAGTAATTAGCAACTGACTGCGCCACTTTACATGAAAGACCCACAGTTTCCTATAGCTGAAAAGCCACTGATTAGAATGCTCAAGCTTACAATAACATACAGTAAGAATCTTTGGTTCTCCCCACTCCAGATGCGGAAATTTCAAATTCCGCTCTTTGCATGTCACCCCAGGTCTTTCGGAAGACTTACACAAACTCACTAATCAGAATACAAGGGAGAAGGGAGATGGCACAGTCAAGAGATTCCACTAGCTTTATTTATACACAGGCTAAAAACAGATAGAGTCACTTCTTGGCTCAAATGGCCTCAGGGCAGCTTACAGCATTCAAACAATTTGAAATACACATACACGCACTACCCCCAAAAAAGGTAATCTGGAATGTAATAGAACTTACAGTTTATGGCGTGAAAAACAAAGCAGGGAGCACAAAAACAGTCCTAAACTTTCCAGACGTTGCCAAAGCCAGACGAGTATAAACTTCAGCCAATGATACTGAATAGCTCCTGGAATTCCAGCTTGAGGGAAAATGCTCAAGAGTCTAAAATGTCTAAAGAATATTTTGGAATTCATCATCCGCAAAGAAACTTCAGGTGGGTTTCCAAGTGGGCCAAGGAGAGGAAGAGTTGGAGAATGTACTGAATGGAACATACTTCGACTCACCCCAATATCAAGTAGTTTGGTTGATAGCTTCATGGAATGAGTTTGCTGCATTGATAGCAATAGCACTTAGTGCTATTCATAGTGCTTTTGCAGCCCTCTCTAAGTGATTCACAGAGTCAGCATATTGCCCCCAATCAGGGTGGGTTTTGGATCCTTTTGCTGCCGGTTTGCTCAAGGTTGCATCATATGTGTGCATGCAAAGCACATGGGTGTGCACGCGCAGCAATAAAAAATTAGCTTCTGCACGTGCACAGAACCAAAATCCAAGATGGCAGCGCCCAAGGAGACACTGACGGAACCATCTCCATGATGTCATCACCGAGCTACTAACAATTCTAAAGAACCAGTTAGAACCAGTAGGAACCCACCTCTGCCCCCAACAATCTGGCTCCTCATTTTACCCACCTCGGAAGGATGGAAGGCTTCCTTGAGCCTGGTGAGATTTGAACTGCCAAACCTCTGGCAGCTGGCGGTCAACAGAAGTAGCCCGCAGTACTGCATTCTAACCACTGCACCACCATGGCTCTTGATGCCCTTTGAAGACATTTTATGAATGTCTACAAGAAAACCACCAAGCTCACAGAACACCAAGGATCTCACAGTTCAACCCTGAGCTACAAATATCCCCTTCTATTGAAATGCTGTATTGTAATGATCGAAGTGTTGAATTCGGATTGTGGAGAACCTGGTTCAGATCCACTCTCAGTATGAAAGTTGACTCGGTGACTTTGACTTAGCTGCTGTCACACCCATCTATCTGATCTCCCAGATTCCTTGCAATGGGGAAAAATTGGAGGAATTCCTGAAAGACATATATTTATAAACATAAGTCACGCACACATATTATCTGAGAAATATTTTGCAATGGGCCAGAGGTGGGTTCTGAATCTTCTTAGTGCCAGTTTGCTCAGGGTCGCACCTCAGGCGTGCACACAAAGCAGGCATGCAAGCACATGTGCGGCAGTCAAAAACTAGCTTCTGCGCATGTGCAGAACCAAAAATTAGCTTTCTGTGCATGTGTGGAAGCAAAATCCAAGATGGCAGCACACACAGAGCCACCAACAGAGCCAGCTCCTTGACGTCATCGTGGAGTTACTACCTACTCTATAGAACCAGATACAACCGGTAGGAACCACCTCTGCAATAGGGTCTCAATAATGGAAGTTGCATGTAAAATACATATTTATTTTTCAACAAGACTATAGAGATCTCTTCCAACTTTATACTTCAGCATTCTTCTTTGCTGCTAAGAAATAACCTTACTTTGATTCACTCACCTGGGACTTCATAACTGCCTGACTGTATAGCACATTGCTATTATGGGACACTACCTTTACACTGGCAAAGTTTGCACATTGATTCCTCTGTGTCCATCTCTTTCTCTCAGAAGGGGAAAAAATTGCAACACTACAGCACAGCCTGCAGTCATACATTTTGTTTGGTATTTTTGCTATGGTAAATACTTTGTATTGCATTACACTTAACAGCTGTTCTATCATTGATTAAAATTAGGGCAAATAAATTACAGTGTGTTACATTTCAAAAATCCTAAATGCTATAATGGGATTAATTTGTTTCATACATTCAGCCTTAATTGGGTGTTTGAAGGTATAATTTCACTTTATATTTTGCATTTCCTGCTGATACTAATTTTCTGTTTGAATTGCAGTGCAACCAAGTTTCTCAAGTACTAATAGTATTGAGCTAAGAGCTCTGATACCATCATTTACATACATATGACCCTTATGGCAGGTGTCCTGTAGTGATTGTATTAGTTACTGGTTCCAGTTGTTAACTTTATTGTGCAGAAAAGTCCCATCTACAACTTACTGGAGGTTTATGCTGCTATTTCTGAAACGTCGAAAATATCTGCAATTATATTCAAGGAGTCTAGCAAATATCAAGTATTATAGCTTTTTTTTTTTTTAAGTCAGCATGTAACCCATGGCAAATAGTCCAATAAAAATATTTTGGATCTGACACCATGAAAATGCCATACTCTTTCCTTCCTTCCTTCCTTCCTTCCTTCCTTCCTTCCCCCCTTCAAATTACTTTAGGGATAGTAAATAATTACTCTATTTTTTTGAAAGCAAGTTTATTATACACAGCTCATTCGCTTTGCTTATACCTGAGCTTCAGTGACCTCTTGATATTCCTTCTTAATAATGAGGAAACAATTTCACTGATTTTTTTTTCCAGGAGAAATTACAGTATAGTTTTTCAAGGCTGAGGCTCCCTGTTAGCAATTGAAAGAATTGATTGAAAGAATTGGAATAACATCTGCTATTTTATTTATTTTTTTCAACCCAAAGTTTGCTTTCCTTGTTTCATGCTTCTTGCAAAGTCATCTGTTGGATGTATCCTTAGTGAACACTCTCCTTGACTGGGCTGTATTAAGGGTTTATTTTAGTAACTACATAAAAACTTACAAAAATGCATCCAGGCATGTAAAGACATCATTGAGAACCACAATTTTAATCTACTCTGGGAGGTTTTTAGCATTTTATATTCCTTGTTTTAAAAATGAGTTTGTTATTTTTAATGCATCAATAATTCACCCAGAGCTGTTAAATGATTAGCTTTTAGCTTATATACATAGCTAATATATTTAATAGCAATCTCCACACCATGTTTATTTTTATGTAAAACATGCATAGGTCAGTTTTCCAGGTAAAAAGTAAATTATTGACTGGACTTGCAGCTCCAGACTCTATATCCCACGAAGAGGGCTTAGATATAGCTGTGCAGCCACCTTTAGGAGTCTAATCCCTGATTTAGGATGAGCCATGCATAAAGCTGGCTTGGTGATGGCGGTTTTATGTCAAAGTATGTTTGCTCTGAGAGACCAATTTTTGAACCAAGGGATAAAATAATTGGCAATATGAAAAGTCTTATTTTTCAGATGACATTGAGCAACAGCAGAATTTCCTTAAACTTGATTCTAACCAGGACTTATTTCAGAACTTTCAAAGTCTACGTTGCTAAATTATTGTTATGAATCATACAGTGGCCCAGACGTTACTGATGGGACTATGCATATTGGGATTCATGAAGGTTAAATTTAATTAAAAAAAACTCTTCTTTGATTCTTCCATTATGGATAAATTCAAACCAGACAAAGACTATATAATTTTTGAGATGCTTATTAAACACTTGCATGTGCCTGGACTATTGTCCAAATAATAGACTCCTTTAATACCTTATTAATTGATTGACTGTGTGCCATAAACACCCTTAGCAACTAGTTAGATAGATTTTCTCCATGACTATCTGTCCCTAAGCTGGTCTTTTCCAAAAGTAGAGTCATCATCACTGGCTCTCTCTATCTTCCTCTTCCTCTCTCTCCTTCTATACCTTTCTCATCATCAGGCCCATCTCTAGGGACTAGGTCTTCAAATACTATGTCAAAATCTTATCAAACAAAGTGCAAGTTATGTCTCTGTATGTTATGTATGTGTTATGTTACACTGTTTTTATAAACTAACACTCATCAAAACAGCATACATAATACAGTCAAGAATGGATCTGACATTTTTATATTTTGCAAATTGTGCACATTTGCACAATTTATCTGATTCTGCATAATGTGTGTGTGCGTGTGTGCGTGCGCACTCGCTAAATGTTTACACTTCCAACTTCCACCTGCCCTTTGCATCCTCATGGCTACTGATTTCATTCCCGATAAAAAGAAAAAAATGTATCAACAAATTGTTCAGGACTGTTAAAATGGGGAAACGTTCAACCAGTATCTTCTTTTTTCAATTCAAATATGGCAAAAAGTATTTGTGCCCCTCCTACATGCAAATAAAAAGCCAAAGGTTTTGTACAGAGTCATCTAAACTGAAACAAAACACAATATTTTAAGTCATATATTCCATGTCTTAAAATATATTACAAAGCTACAAATAATTTTTCAGATCTTTAAGAAGAATTAAAAGTTTATGCTCAGTGCTGATAATATTAAAAATGTATTAATTCTACCTCTAACCCTTTCTGAAATCAATTATAGAAATGTGAAAAAGATCTTCCCATATATATTTGAAGTAAAACATCCCTCTTGTAAGGAGATAACTGTAGATGATGAAGGACAAAAGAGAACCAGATTAAAATGAGAGAGGAATTTGTGTCTGGTCCAAAACCAAGAATATGTGGCGATTCGTCCAAGCTGAGTTCTTTATTGTTTCACACCTATAGACAGAATCTTGCCAGATTGAGCACTCTACTTTCTGCATCTAGGTCAGTGATGGCTAAACTTTTTCTTCTTGTATGCCAAAAATGGCAGCGCGCGCGCACTAGCACGCATACGCGTGCCAGAACACAACGCACACACACTGCACTGTGCATGCGCCCCCCCCCCCCCATTGGGCCGTTTTT
>JANHFT010008508.1:9658-27498 GCA_032467955.1 Pseudoxenodon macrops
GGTTCTATGATGTCACCAGCTGCTTGCAACCTACTCTATAGAACCGGTGCGAACCGGTAGGATTTCACCCCTGCCCCTTACTTAGACTTTCAAAGGCCTGTACCAGAACCAGCTGAATATATGCAGTATCCATAGATTAAAATGAAAGGTGCTGTTATGGAACCTGTGTATAAATAAATGGTCAGTTTATTCAATGAATAGGGTATAAACAGTGGACTCCCTCAAGGAAAGATGCTTTTCAAGTTGCTCCTCAATGATCTGGAGGCAGAAAAAAAGCATGACGGAGCCAGATTTGCTGACATCCAAGGAACACCAAGCAGCTCTAAAATAATTGTTCTAAGTGGATGGAACAAGTATTAAAATGGCAGACTCACTTCAGAATAAGTGTAAAACTACACAAATTGAGTCACAAAGTCCTAGTTTTACATAGTTATGAAATATATATAACTACAATCAGACCCATAGTTTCATATAAAAGCTTCAGGTATTGTTAGAATCAGAATAAAACATATTTTTAGAAATATTATTTTTTTCCAAATTTATGGTGTGAGTACTCTATGCAATCTTATTTATGTTCCTCTGAAAGGATATGGTAAAACTGCAGCAATCCAGGATCTCATGATTGCCATTTGAGACCTTCCCATTTGGCTTCCAACAAACAAAGTCAATGCGAAAAACCAGATTCTTTTAATGTCCACATACTTCACTTAATGGCTATGGTGATTTGCAGAAAGGGTTGTAAAATTGGATGTGACTCACTTAACAAACACCTCATTTATCAATGGACATTCCAGTCCCAATCATGTCAGAAGTCAAGGACTACCTGACTTACAGTATCTTCACAGTATCCAGAAGTGGGTACTTTTGGAGAGGTTAGAACAGTCAACATGGTGGCCATGGCTGTACAGTCAAAGTTGTACCTTCACCCCCATGGATTGCACGTGTAACACCAGTAGAAAATGGGCAGATTAACTACATGGTTCTGACTGCCATCTTTATTGTTTTGATCCCCTTGCCTCTATTTCTCCATCTCTTTTAGCATACTTTTTCATTGTGGAATATTTTGCATTTTATAAGCTAAGTGAAACAATTGTTTATTTATGTTTCAGGGAGATGAAAACAGTTAAAATTTGGAATCAATGAAATAGCAAATTATTTCAAAGTGACAAAATGATACTGAAGTGCAATACGAATGGAAATGCCACATAAGCAATTAAATGACTGGTTGAAAAAAGAGGCAATAATTCTCATTTAACAGATAAATTTGGGGGAGGGGCATCTGTTGATTCAAAATTTACATCGTTTGCATAATTACCTTATTGAGTATATGATATCATTTCTGGTAGGCCATCAGTCTAATAGATAAATCTTGCCAGATATTCGCCACTATTGCAAAAATAAATCTATCCATATTCCAAAATGTGCTGCATCTGAAGTCCACAAAACCAAAGGCCATTAAACTGAGAGTTTTCCAAGTAAGAACTGTACTACATTCAATTTGTCTGCTGCTATACAGCATGTGTTCAAGTGTTTCAAATAAGAATTAAACACTGGATCTAGTTTCTATTTTTGACATTATCTTAGAACATAGGACACAGAACATCAGAGTTGGAAGGAACTTTGGAGGTCTTTTAGTCCAATCTCCTGCTCAATAAGGAGACCCTATAACATTTCAGACAAATGGCTATCCAGTCTCTTCTTAAAAGCCTCCAGTGATGGAACACCCACAACTTTTGAAGGCAAGCTGTTCCACTGGATGATTGTTCTCACTATCAGAAAATTTATCCGTATGAAAAATGATTGTAGGAATTGGGTATGTCTAGTCTAGTGAAAAAAAAGAACGAGGGGTGACATGATAGCGGTGTTCCAATATTTGAGGGTTGCCACAAAGATGGGGGGTCAACCAAAGCACCAGAATGTGGGACAAGAAGCAATGGATGGAAACTAATCAAGGAGAGAAACAATTTAGAACTGAGGAGAAATTTCCTCACAATGAGAACAATTTATCAGTGGAACGGCTTTGCCTTCAGAAGTTGTGTGTGCTCCATCACTGGAAGTTTTCAAGAAGAGATTAGAAGCTACTTGTCCAGAATGGAAAAGGGGCTCCGACTTGTTCAGGGGGTTGGATTAGAAGACCTCCAAGATCCCTTCCAATTCCGTTATTCTGTTAATCTAAAAAAAAAAACCCTACAAAGTGAAGAGAAGCATATTTCACCTTTCTTGTTTGTGATTTCCCTAAACCAGAGTATTTCCAATTGGAGAGTTCCTAGCCCTCTTCAGCTAAAGGTCTCTGGGAAAATTTTCACCTTTCCTTCATTTCTTGTGATTAAAAAAGGAAAGATACAAGCTGTGGTTGAAAAACATGAGAAGGCTGTAATGGGATGACAACTGATTTACAGTGTACGGGAATGTTGTTCAATAAAAGTCTTCTTTGGGAGCATCCTCAGAGATTAATGTGTCTATATCACTCTAATTTGACAATTCTAGCTTGCCATTTTCCACCCCAGGGAGCTGACAGTAAACAGGCGAGTTTTCAACCCATTTGGAATGCAATCACTTCCTTGCAATATATGAATAGCCAGGAAAAGGAAGGGACATCATTTGACAGCTTAACACTGTAAAGTTAGGAAACTGGGTGCTGGCAATATGTTTATAGATCACTACCATTTAGGAAAGCACATTTCAACTCTCTTTCCTTTATGACAGTAAACAAGCCTGCTAGGTGACTTCATAGCAGACATACCACTGGGCGATACCCTGCCACTACAAATGGGCTTACCAAGCGAGAGATTGATTATAGTGAGAAGAGATGTCACTGACATATCCTCCCTCCTCCACCCCCAGATCTTTCCTGTTCCGAAGCATCTTTATCGGAAAAACAATTGACACCTTCCTGCTGTTTTTGCTCAGTCCATAAAAGAGAATTTCCATGATTCAAGGCATGAGGAAAGAGCCAGTCTATATAGCCATCCCACACTGCTGAAAATCTTTGGTTTTAATAAAAAGATATTTAGAGGCAATCTTATCTATCTTAAGAAAGAAAGAGGCAATGAAATAAAGAGGCACGTATTTCCACAGTGAAAATCAGTATCTCTCCATCTGGAGAAGCTGACGACCAACCTTTAGTTTGAGGAAAATCTCCACTGAATTAAAGGCAATCAACGCTGCATGACAACCGAACATCTCTCATTGGGGAAAAGAACCTGTCGAGATCATCGCTTTGCTGACCTTTCTTTGGAGCCCTGCTGAAGGTTAATTCCTAAAAGTGCTACAATTGCCCATAACATAATTACTAATTAAAGTCATCTAACAAATTCCTTCAAAAGGCTAATATTAGCTTTTTCTTCTCAGGGAACAGGCAGACAGGCACATTCCCACTTTCATCCCAGGAATATAACAAGGGTTGTATTCCCATTTCCTGTGTAAAGACACCTTTGCCAGTAGGTAAGTAGAAATTATTACAAAGCATCTCACTCTATGCTGGTTTCAAAGGGAGAATGGAGGCATAATTTTCTCCTACTAAAAGCAAGAGAACTTAAAGGACCTAGAGCAATTATGGATAGCGCTTTTCTAATGGGCTCCCACATCATCATGCTGCCCAACAAAACCTGTTTTACAAAGCATTAGAGGATGTGTGTTTTTAAATAAACAACCAAGAGGTCTGAAATGGCTACAAAAGATGTAATTCCAGCAATGTAAGATTTTCAGGTTGCATTACCTACTCATTGCTCTAAAAACATGCACACGCAGTCTAATTATAGAGAGAGTGATTGAGCTGGAAGAAAAATATAAGTATGACTCTTTCCATCCAATATTTTTTTCCTTCCTGATACCATCATGTTTTTTTTAATTATTATTATTATTATTTCATATATTTTTGCATATCTTCTTGAAGATTCAAACATTTCGCATTTATTGTCTACCAACAGAATAAAAAAGGAAAATAACTTTTTCTAAACCTATTGCTAGTTTATTTCTAATTATTTTTGAGAACTTTCCCACAATGATATTTAGTACTTGACCCAGTCTCAAGGTGGACAGATTAACATTTAGAATAGAATAAAATTCTTTATTGGCCAAGTGTGATTGGACACACAAGGAATTTGTCTTTGCTGCATATGCTCTCAGTGTACCTAAAAGGACAAGATACATTTCTTGAGGAATAGTCCTACAACACAGCATCCATCCAGAAATGGAACCAGCTGTACTCTGTGTCACATGGTCAAAAAGCCCACCATCGATTTGTAACCTACAGTACTCCAAGTGCCCATCTCTGCTCTGACTACCAACACTCACTACTGGAACTTTAAAACAAAGAAAACAAATATTTGAAGGGTTGACTCCGACTGCTCAAGAGCAAAATATTTGAAGTAATGCAATCAGGGCCAGAACTGAAAAATGATCAAATTTTTCAAAGCGCAGATTGTACAAAGAAGCATAAGAAACAGTAGATTAAATACTCAGCTTGTGCGAGAAGATTGTACAAACTGATTATAAACAATGACCTGATACAGTTGCCAAAATTATTTACTGGAACATCTGCAAGAATTATCATGCCCCAGTGATGAAAAACTGGTTGAAAAAGTAGCTGAAAATGAGCAGGTTAAAATATTGTGGGATTTCCAAATACTAATTCATAAAGTGTTGGTTTATAATGCACTAGATTTAACTGTGGTTGAAAAGAGATAAGTGTGAATAACTGATGCGGCAAAACTAGGGGTAGTAGAATAGAAGACAAAGAATTGGAGAAGATCACGAAATATGAAGATCTGAAAATTGAAGTTGAAAGATTATGGTATGAATTGGCTATGGTGGTCCCAGTGGTTATCAGTACACTAGATATCCCAAAATATATTTT
This sequence comes from Pseudoxenodon macrops, assembly GCA_032467955.1. Lineage (NCBI taxonomy): Eukaryota > Metazoa > Chordata > Lepidosauria > Squamata > Pseudoxenodontidae > Pseudoxenodon > Pseudoxenodon macrops. The sequence continues at coordinate 14,517 of JANHFT010008508.1, forward strand.
TTCAAAAGGCAACAGGACTTCCTTTGTTTTTCCTTAAAGACGTTTCGTTTCTCATCCAAGAAGCTCCTTCAGTTCTAAAGAAACTTCTTGAATGAGAAGCGAAACATCTTCAAGGAAAAACAAAGAAAGTCCTGTTGCCTTTTGAAAAAGAAACTTTGGGATAACTATGACCTGGATGAGAATCTCCATAGACTAGATGGAGTCTTCATAGACTATATAGTACACTAGATGCCATACCAAAAAATCTCAGACAGCACTTAGGACATCCATGCACCAATAAAATTTCTATTAGTCAATTGCAAAAGGCATACTGCTTGGATCTGCATCTATACTACAGGGATACATTATGACATCCTTGGTTCTTGGGAAGAACCTGATGCATATGAAGGCCATTTAAAATTGATTGGGCTATATTTCCTAATTTAAATTTCAAATTCTGAGAGGAATATCTCAGAAAAGGAATATCCATGTCTGAAATATTCCTGCCTTCCCTGGTATCCAATTCTAGCTAAAATGTCCTACCATTGACATGATTTCAGAGCAGCTATAGTAGAAATAGCAGCAGGTATGTATTGCCTTGATTTTGTAGTATCATCAAGTCGCAGGAGCTAAAGCAGAAAGAGAGGAGCACAAGGTGAATGAGATGGTAATATGAGGACAGAGAATATGGAGACAGATGCAGGATTACAATCTTGAACATGTGCTTTCTGCAATTGTCACTGTGTGATATTTTGTTCATGGCCATTTGTGATGTGTGCATATAAAATTAATGAGTACATTCTTCAGCAGGGCTAGAAAAAAAAGAATAAGTACATTCTTTTGCGATGCAGCAACCATAAGGCATCAGGACATTTCACGCCGTGACCAAAACATCAGCAAGAAGGCTATTTAAATTGAGGAAATGTAATGGCAGAACAGATCCTATTGTTCCAACCTAAATTAGCCTTCATTTTCACAGATCTTTCAGTTCACAGTTAGCACACTCCTACAAATAAGCAAGATAATGAAAGGTAGTCCAAAGTAGTCATCAGTAGTGGACAATTACCATTAAATAGTGTTTTATAGTACCAGTTAACAATATGTTCTCTATGTTGCAAGATACGATCACACAATTTTTATACAGATGTTATATCACTGCTGTTATTATATACACAACAAAAAAGGATTTAAGAGTTGTTTAGTAAGTTTGTCTCTGAAATTAATCACTAGGCAGCTCTGAGTTCAGGCAGCAGGAAATTAGTGTCAGGGCAGGTTTGGGCAACAGCTCATTGGGATGGGAAAACCAAGTACCTCTGTCTTTGCAGAGTTTTTGTGAATCTTGAAAATTCTGCATGCCTATTGCTTTGAGAGAGAGAAAAAGCAGAGCGGTCTCTCCATCTTTGATAGTTGCATTCTCTGTATGGCTACAACTCTGAATACATTTGATGAACGATGTCTGCAAGTTTTTTAACAGAATTGCTGTTGTTTTGTAGCCTTCAAATATGGGTTTTATTTTATACTGTATCTATTTCTTCAGATTATCTTTGTGCTTGAAGGGGAATGATGCTCAATACATCATCAAATCTTTGCAGCAAAGTTACATAGAAAGCTCTGGGCAGTCATGCATGCATTTCTGCTGCTCACTTTGTGTAACTGTGCCCTATTGCTCTGAGGAAGGGGGCAGCTCTCCCCACATAGCACTAGTGCCAGCAATCGCACATATCTTGTGTCAAAAACATGGGAGAAAAGTGCCAGAAATTTTTGTTCTCCCCTTTCTTAGTAGAGTGGAATCATAGGTCTTCTCTACTCCACAAGCAACCCTAGCTCTCACAACATGACATTAACTTTGCACTTTCCTTTTGACTGGCCACAAATAGGAGATTGGGGGATTAAAAGTGAAAGAATCCCAGTTGGTTTTCAGCATTCCAGAATGGCAAGGGGAGGCAATTTGGCATAGTGGTTAAGGTACCAGGGTAAACCCAAATGGGAGAGGAGAAGAGACAAATTTGGAAAAAATATATTCTTCCTTCTCAGTCTTTTCAACAGTCTCTGCAGTGTTTGAATTTAAAATGCCTCCTTAAGTATTTAATTTCTTAGACAATTTAAAAGGAAAGACTCTGGAATGAGACACTTAAGATAAATGAATGAACACATTTAAAGTAAATCTGGAAAAGATTAATTCATTCTCCCCGACCATTTGGGTTTAGGACAACTCACTGCGGCCAATTCGCCATAGCCATCTTGCCATGGCCAACTTGCCATGGGACCACTCACCCTGGACAACTCACTGTGGACAATTCCATTCGGGGTGGCTCAACATGATACACCAATGCTATCTATGGGTTTATAACATTATTTTTTGACATTATTTCCATTTTTATCAACAATTTTGACAGTTGCAGATGGCATTTGTTGTGTTGAGTTGTCCCTCGTGGAAATTGTTCACAGTGGGTTGTCCCAGTTGGTCAGGTCAAATTGTCTTGTGGTAGGATGGCCATGGCGAGTTGGCTGTGGCAAATTGTCCCATTCCGCTTTTACTCTGATGAAAAATGTGATACATGTGGTATGACTTAGTAGCCAATGTTGCAGTAGTAAATTATTAATTGCATCCAACCTCCATAAGGATCAATGTGACAGTATGATTGAAGTTCAACCATTTTTACACGAGTTGCATGTGATGCACATTAAAAACAGCAGAGCTTTTTTTAGAAAAGGTACCAGGGTAGAAAGTAGGAGAGTGTGAGCTCTAATCCTGCTTTAGGCATGAATCCAGCTAGGTGACTTTGGGCCAGTCACTCTTCCTCAGCCCTAGGAAGAAGACAAAAACAAACCACTTCCAAAAATGTTGCCAAGAAAAGTGCAAGAACTAGATCAGGTAGTTGCGGAGCTAATTGAAAAGCTGACTTCAAAACATTTGGAGGATTTGGGGAGTAGAAACAAAGTCACATGTAACGGCCCTAAGCCTTCTTAAAGTGGGGGTATCAGTCTGCAAAATCTGACTGGACTGGCTGAATATCGCTGCTTCCTTAGGAAAACAATATCTACTACCAAATGCCTCTTTTGCAGCATGTAGCTTTATCTGGACAAGCAGTGACATGAAAAGGAAATGTTTTATTATTACAATGTTTGCTTGTCTTTCATCACAACTGAGCTACTGATTCTTCCATTCTTCTTCTCCCTTTAAATTAAAAAGTATTCCATTCTGGGTTATTTATGTATTATACGGCTTTGCTCATGTGCAGATTAATGCCATTATATGATATCCGCAGGCTGCATTCAGCGTAAAATTCTTAGGGGGAAAAATGGCTGAAGCAAAGAAGTATGGATGAGAAACAGTTTTCTTTCCCTTTTCCCTTCCCTTCCCCCCTCCCCACCCCCCATATAGATGTTTTTACTGCACAGAGCTCCCTGGGTTGTGAGACAGCTGGCTGATTAATCAAGTAAGACAGTGGGGGTTTTTTATATAAAAATCAATTAAGAAAATAGACAAGACAAGACTTGATAGAAGAAGCCTCCCTTGAGGTGGCAGAGGTCTAGCGTGGCTGATGGAACAGGCACATGTTCCATGAAAGAGAAAATTTAGTTTTCCTCTCGAAACAAGCGGACAAAAGAAGGGCAACTAGAATGTTTTGATATTATGGTATGCCCAGTAGCAACTGGGCAGCCAGTGACTAAAAGGGAAAAATCTACTAAAATGGAATCATACAAGATGTGTATTTGTATGTGTAAAAGAGAATGTTTGTTTATTATACATATTTTATGCTCCCAAACAGTATGTAACTGTGGAATGCTAACAGTTAATAAAATAATCACAATAAACATTTAACTTACATTTAAAAAACCCTACCGGTCTGGAGCAAAGTCCCCCCCCCAAAAAAAAAAATCCACCAGAAACAGGCTTAGCTGTAGCCAGGTCCAAAACTCAGGGGGAAAGCCTTATGAAAGCCTGGCAAGGCCAGGGCCATGCAAATCTCGAGGGTGTGTGTGTGCTTTTTCTTAAGGCAGGCATCTCCACAGAGAACGTGCACCTCCTGGGTCTCATTAGATGATCTTAATTGATGGAAGGGATCTAGAGAACATCCACCCTGACTGGAATTCTGCTGAGCCTGATTTGCTAAATAATTTAGTCCTGTTCTAGGAAGGAATTTATAGCTTATCACAAGCACCTTGAACTGCATCCTGAAGTCCAATCTTTTTTTTTTAATAAAATACATATCTGAAGATTCTGAGACCAGTGTCTTCTTTGGCTTCCATCTCTTGAAAAATTCAAAGAATGAAGTGACTTCTCCTGGACAGAGGTGGGTTCCTACCTGTTCTAACCGGTTCTATGGAACTGTTACTAACTCGGCGATGATGTCACAGAACCGGTTCCTTTGGTGTGTCTGTGGCCGCTGCCATTTTGAATTTTTTGATTGCTGCACGCTTTGCATGCATGCACGAGACGTGACCCTGTGCGAACGATTTGCAACCTACGCCTGCTCCTGGAGTAAAATAAAAACTATTTTAGAAATCCCACTGAGTTTCCAAAGTTATACCAGACCAGGCTGGAGGGAAGAATTGCTGTTGAAGAAAATTATCAAAAAGGATATTGGGATCACTGAACCATTTTGTATTCTGACTCCAGTTTCCTGTCTCACAGTAGCCTAAAACAACAGTCCCAGCTTGATCAATAGGGTGGGAATTATTAATATGGTATCTAATAACCCTCTAAGAATGCAAATATCCAGCTGTCTGCAAGGAATATAAATCCTTCCATTCCCCATAATCCTGTCAGAACTGAAGAAGCTTCTTGGATGAGAAGCAAAACGTCTTCAAAGAAAAAACAAAGGAGGTTCTCCTGAAAAAGTACCTTTGGGACAACCATGACCAGGATGACTGAGAATCCCTACAGACCTTATCTAAAACCACTTTGATTATGCACCAGGATAATTGCCACTGAACTACCCAATTCTCCCGAACATTGAAGCGCCACAATCGGAGAGATTAAGGGCTGAGGTTTTGGGGGGAAGGCTCGTTTGGGTTAAATGACACCTTTCAAGGTTGGAAATCCCTTTCTGCAGTGAAGGGGGAACACAATACTATTTCATGGCTTCAGTTCTGGAATAGCCTGCCAAGTTCTATAGATTGCAGCCTAATAACTGATTGTTATATTTATGTCTCTCTCTGCTTCACCTAATTGGTTTCAAGTATATACCATTTTATTTTTCTGCCAGTTAACATCTTTCATATTCCATGGAGCATCACATCTGTCAGCTGAGAAGATGGAACTATATTTCTTCTACATATTCACTAAGATAATTTAGGGGACTTTTGGGAGCCCGTTTCAGGTGTTTCATTGAGATAAAAGCATAAGATAAGCTGGATCATCCAAGCTGCACCGCAACACCATGAGATGTCATGAAGTGGAGGTTGCAACAATCTTTTCCCTGATCCTCTGCAGAGCACTTCAGGGATTTACACAAAAAGGAAGGCAAGGATGGATGATAATAAAACTTGTCTCTATCTAGGGAATGTCCTCCAAATCCTCTATAATAGGTACCTGTCCATCTGCTCTTGCGCACATACGCAACACAGAGGGGGGGAGGGAGAGGGAGAGAGAGAGAGAAACAACAAGTGATATTAAAAATGTTCCAATACAACCTACAGTTTGACATCCTGTTTATTATTATACTGTTACATCATAGCTCTCAATACTGTATTATAAGAGAAAAAAACGCTTCAGGATAACCATCAAATATTGTCAAAAATCAATAATCAGATAATCAAGTAGCACTAACATCAAATATAATGGAGTGCTAAAAAAAAGATATCAAGTGTGTCAAATCCCGGAAGGATATTCTAAATTTTAAAAGATTGTAAAGTAGATTTCTGAGACAATAAAACCCTCTTAGCTGTATTGAATGATGGGATCAGGCTGAGGACTCCGTTCATGGTTTGGATTTAAAGGTTCAATTCTTGAAACTCCACCAATCATCCACCATTGTCTCTTAACCTACCTTGCACAGGAGAACCAATTGAGTAAAACATAATGAATGTAATAAATAATCATTCTAATGAAGCAGCACCTGCAGCAAATCGCCATGATGCCAAAATTAGGACATACATGCAATGACATCATCATCAGGTACAAACATCCTGATACCCAATGTATGTCATCATTATTTTCTTCTCCCCCACCCCCACAGAAGCCTAAGCAACTACTCCCGTACCAAACAAAAAAAAGATTATGTTGATCTTCATTTGATTGGCGTCTTCTGGTCGTGAAACCAATCCAAATTAGAGGTGGAGGGAAATCAAATAAATGTTGAGTGTGATGATTTTGGCCCCTTACGATGATGATGATGAAGAAGAAGAAGACATTGCAGATGATGATTCCTCATTTCCTTACATATTACACTGCTAATGTCCCAGGGAGACAATGGCTCAAGAACTGGATCACAATATCTGAAGCTCAGAGAGTCTTCGTCTGGACACGTGTTAACCTCCTGAAAAGGAAGGAAGCTTTGGATGGTATTTCCCTCCCTTCAAATTAAATAATTGCAATAGCCCAGCTTCATTCAAATGTGGCACAAAGGTTGAAAAGCAAAAAGAGCTTTTCAAAGACATGCCAGTGTTTTCTCTAACCCAGGAAAGCCCTTCGGGGGTTATTGTTACTGGCTGACCTACTATTTATTAAGAAGCACTACTAACATTTGACAGCAATCCTTTTTTATACTTCCATACAGCTTATCCTCAACTTACAACCATTCGCTTAGTGATTGTTCAAAGTTGCAACAGCATTGAAAAAAGTGGCTTATGACTGTTTTTCAAGTTACGATCATTACCGTATCCCCATGGTTACATAATCAAAACTTGGATGCTTGGAAACTGGCATGTACTTATGACGGTTGCAGTGTCCAGCAAAATCAATGGAGAAGCCAGATTCACTTAACAACTGTGTCAAGAAAGGTGGTAAAATGGGGCAAAACTCCCTTAATAAGTGTCTTGTTTAGCAGCAGAAATTTTGGGCTCAGTTGTGGTTGTAAGTCAAGGACTATCTGTATTGGAATATTTCTCACTACATACCGGTAATTTCAGACTGTAAAATTTGAGAAAACTCCCTTCAGGCCTACTGATTTGGGCAGTAGAACCCACAACAACCCTCTCTGTGGCCAACAGGGAAGGCAGCAGCTGAGCTCTGATGGCCAAAGATGTTCAGTGGGACTAAAAGTTTTGTTAGACTTGTTAGAATTATTTGAATTCCACCACTGGTTGTAACCTCCTCGTTTTTGTACTATTTATCCGTTACATCATACAAACATTTATATCTCTTCACTTCATCTCCTCTAGTGCTTACATTTTGTCCTTTGAATGTGCCTTGCCTTCTGCCCACCTTCCAACAAGAAGTCGGGTCACCAATCAGCATGCAGGAAATCTCCATACAACATGTAGTTGAGATTTGGGTGGGGTGCATGTTGGTTTATCTGCGACTATCTTCAAACTATGCTTACCCATCAAACCTTTTGAAGTCTGTGTATGCATTGACACCTCCTTATGGTTGCAGACAAGCCTAAATCAAACATTAGCCGGCATCATCTGTTGAATGAATTGAGGCAGGACGTTTCCTTGGAGGCCACTGTGCAAAGAAGCTTAGCACTTCAAGTAACTAGTGGGAGTAATATAGCCTTGGTTCCAATAAAGGAGAACATTTGTAGTTCAAGGTTGAAGTGAGAGGTCCTTGATGCTCTCTGAGCTTGGTTGTTTTCTTGCAGATGTTTCATTACCCAAACTAGGTGATATCATCTAGTAAGTTGTGGGATTTGCTTTTAGTTTATATTCTAGTGGCCAAGAAGCCCTTATGGCCTTCTTTGCCCAGGCTGGAACCAGTGACCCTTGGACATGCTCAGAAGCAGAGTCTTCCACTTTCTTAACTGAGTGTTTGAACTTGACAAGTGGGCAGGCTGAGCAGGTCCGCTCTTAGGGGCAACCATATAATTGGCTGTGACCATCAGAAGCTAGTTGTCCTTCCAGGAGTCGGGCTTTGGCAGCAGCCTTCGCTCCAATCAATTTGTGTGCTGATGTGGGGAAGAGTTCAGATTCCATCCTCCTCAAGCAGTTGATTAGAGGTGATGATGAGTCCTGGCATCTCAATCCTTCATTCGCATTAAAATTGGGTACAATAAAAATAGGCCCATTAACCATTCCAGTTTCAAAGTAAGATTGTTGCTGACGTCAGCTCCTTGTTGCAGACACTTTTGTTATATACACCTCTGTGTACTCACGTTACGTTCTTTCTCTGATCTGTCAGTAATAACCTATTTTTGCAACATATTTCCCTTTAGCTCAGTAAAACTTTAAAAATTAAGCTGAAGGAGGAGAAGGAAAAGGGGAAGATGGCATGAAGACCCGCTGGTGCGGTAGAGACTGTTACATGTGCCTTGCTTTATGATCAGTTCTTACCATAACTAAAGACCAGGTAAATTTGCTTGCAAATTAGTCAGATTTCCTTTCTCCCCTCGGTGGTGATGAGCGGATTTCACCTCTAGAGGGCGGTCTCCGTTTTCGTATTTGTTCGCGTGCGTGCTTGGGTGTGCACAGGGTGCGGGTGTGAGCATTCAGCAGCCAGCCGCTTCTCTTCCCATCATGGGATGCTGTTAGGTTTGTCTTCCTGACTGAGAAATGAGTTGCTTTAAGGACAAGTATAATAAAAGTAATGCATTAATAATTTAGAGCCTCAAGAAAAAAACCCAGGCTTGTTTAGAATATTTTATGAGGAATTTATTCCCGATAATTGTAAAGAAGATATTGATCACCAGGGCTGTTTGGCATATTACTTAACAAAACCTGGATAAAGGGACTGTTAGCATCAGGGATCTAATAGGCTTTCTCTTCTGTTTAAGATCAGATAAATGGTGAAGTGGGATCTACTTTGTTTTACTTTTAGCAATTAAATACAGAAGAAGAGTTTAGAGGTAGGAAATTGCAAGGGAATTCCTCTCTGCCCACAAACGTTTTTACATACAAATAACTGCACTAGGAAAGTGAGATGTTCCTGTTTTCTAAAGCTTTTGAAACAACTTATTAAATGGAGACAATACAGAATCCTTTTTGTGCTTAAAATGTTAACTCTTTCTGGAAAGGCACTGCAGATTCTTGTTACCAGGCCTTTCTCCTTAAGGTGTGGGTGCCAGAGATAAGTTGTGCAGGAAATAAGTTGTGCATAACTTATAATAAGGGATGCGGTGGTCAGCAGTTCAGCTGTTTGAATCCCTAGCACATATGTGCGAGGGGAACCTTTAACTTACGTTGTGCAACCTTACAACTTGGAGCATCACATTTTGAGGGGCTTCTGAAAATAGACTCTTTTAAGCATTGTATTTTCATGTATTATTCCTAATTCAAATGTGAGCATAGAAATATGCTTGCTTCCCTTACATTATTCATTTTTCATTGCATTTTGTCACCTAAACTAAAGCTTTATTATTTCTATTTTATAATTCCTTTTTGTGGAATAAGTCAGCATGACTTCCAACATGCAGCTTAAATTTCATTGCCAGAAATATAGATAGTCCTCAACTTACAACCACAGTTGAGCCCAGAATTTATGCTGCTAAGTGAGGAATTTGTTAATTGAGTTTTGTAACATTTTATGACTTTTCTTGTCACATTTGTTAAGTGAGTCACTGCAGTTGTTAAGATAGTAACACGATTATTAAGTGAATCTGGCTTCCCCATTGACTTTGCTTGTCAGAAGATAACAAGAGGTGATCATGTGACACCAGGACACTGTAACTGTCATACATATGAACCAGTTGTCAAGCAGCTGAATGTAAATCATGTGACCATGGGGATGCTGCAATGATCATAAGTGTGAAAAACGGTCATAAGTCACTTTTTTCATTGCTGTTGTAACTTTGAACAGTCGCTAAACAAACTGTTGTAAGTCGAGGACTACCTGTAAATGTAATGCAGCATCTGCAGGCTGTAATTTGACTCACAAAAGCTTTTGTGTATGCTCCATCCAACCTGGGCCTGGGGAGATCACGGAGGAGCAACAAAAATAATCCACCTTGCTTAAATATCTTCTTGTGTTAGGAGAATATTCTAAAATATATTCTGTTCACACCTGTCCGGAGGTGGGTTTCAGCAGGTTCTGACCAGTTCTGAAGAACCAGTAGCAGAAATTTTGAGTAATTTGTAGAACCGGTAAATACCACCTCTGACTGACCCTACCCATATCTATTCTCTGCCTCCCGAATCCCAGCTGATTGGGAGGAGATGGGGATTTTGCAGTAACCTTCCCCTGCCACGCCCACCAAGCCACGTTCACCAAGCCACACCATGCCCACCAAGCCACGCCCACAGAACCAGTAGTAAAAAAAAAATGAATCCCACCACTGCACCCCTCTTAGCATACACCTCATCCATTGTTTATCTTCTCCTCAGGAGCTAAGCATATATTCTGCTGAGGTACCCTCAAAATGCTTTAAGATACGTAGCAGAGGCACTTCCTTCCTTTGAGAGGAACTCAAAGGTGTAGCCTGATTCTAGTTGGCAGCACATTTCCATTCAAAAATTGGCCTAAATGAAAATAGCCTTTTAAAAGGATTTCCGTACTTGGTTTGACAGAGAGTAGCACTGGGACATTATACTTGACTTCCCTCCCCACTCCGAGCATTCTGGCTACACACTTTAACCTTTGAATAAGTGCCTGTAATTAGACGGCAAAGCAGGGAGACGAATAAACAGTGGTGTGGCTATTTAGATACAGTAATGCATAGGGAAAGTGATTACACGCAGCCCAGAGCTACCACTCCTGTACTTGCTGCATATATTCATAGACCAATTATAAGCATCAGGAAAGTGAAATTAAAGGGCACTAGAAAACTCTTAGACGCAGACCTTTATTATTTTGCCCTGAAGTAAGAAAGGTCTGCAAAAAAAATGACTGGCTCCTGGCGTAACAGAGCAAAAAGTAACGATTTACAAACTGTTAAGAATCAAGAAATAGCCAGGAAAAAAAATCAGTCATGTCATATGTTGTTGTATAAAAGCCCATTATTTCCTCAGCACCTCCACAGTTCTACTTTTTCTTGCTCTATCATAGTGGGAGGAATAATCTGCCTGCCCGCTGTTAGCTGTATCTTCATTCATCTTATCTATAAGGGGGGGGGAAGTAAAGCGCATAGGCTGCACAATAGGGTGAACATGTTATTTATATAATTCAGATTTGTGACAGGCATAACATTGAAGAGCGGAGCTTTCTGGGTGCAGTCATCACCTTTAACATCTCCATGGTTTAGAACCTAAATATCTGGCAGCCAGCCATCTCTCTGAGGTTACAACCCGTCCTTTGATGTCTGGAGCAAAAGGCTCTCATCATGGTGCTACCCTTAGGACATGTCCATTTGGAACCTGAGTTTGGCCTTCTCCTTTGCTGTCTCTCTTCTCCTCATACCAGGTAACCCTCAACATAGTTTTTCATAAAGTCTCCAAAACCTGGCTGTTTCACAGGCCACAGGTTCCAAGAGTCTGTTTCTATTGAAAGTACGTTTCTGAAGTCATAAATTGCTCAGAGACAGGCATAATTTGAGTGGCATAGAAGCTTAGTTTGAACCAAGGTGAAATCAATAGATAAAAATATACACACTGATACAGCATTTTGTATACCTTCACTTTTAATAGTGACAATAAAGACAGATGAAGTAACATATCTGCAGAGGTTTCAGAAAAACCTTCTCCTTACCCCCAGCTAGTTCCCCCTGGCTCAGCAGATATGGTGGAGTAACTCACTTAAGTAGCTTTAATGGTGCAGCAGGGCAGAATGGTCAATAATAGGTGTCTTCCCCTGGGTCAGCACGCTTCATCCTGTGCGTACTCTTATGTCTACCACAGGCCACAGACCTGTGAGTCAGGCTGTAATGGTGTCTCCCTTTTGTCATTTTGCACTTGCAGAGATGGAGACAAAGTAATGATATTCATTTCTTACACCTGGTGAACATTGAAATTGCAAGGCTGATGAACGCAGTGGTTTCCAGCTGGGTACTGGAAGTCAAACTGTGTTCCCGCTCTGCTTGCCTGCTTCTTGATAGATAGCACACATCCATCTCTGTGCTGCCAGATCTTGGCCTTCCTGCAATAAAGGGTAAACCACTGCAACTCAGGCCATTTTTGCTCCAAAAGCAAAAAGTCAGAGTCACCTTGCACCTTTCCTGCTTCTTGTTTTTTTTTTGGCATGCGGATCTGCTGTCTGAAGGCCCAGAAAAAGAACAGTGGCTGTTAACACCACAGCCAAATGCGAGTCACATCATTATTTCTCTCATTTATATTGGATGCAGAAGACGAACTATTAAAACCATTAACAATTGAAATTGGCACCCTAGCAGAAGAACTGTGCATTGGGCTTTTACCTATTGAAGAGGCATATTCCTTTTTTAGGAGTCCCTCTCTGACTGCAGACTCGTATCTCTACAAACCTGGTCTCTACCTTTGTTCATATCTGTCAATCAGGAGTTTTTGCCTTGTCTGCTACATAACCCACACAATTCTGCCTTTTCTCCTCTGATTTCAGACTTCGGATAAGACAAAAAGGACACCAAGGAGCCAAAAGTGTTTGGGGGGAGGGGTTTGTAACAACAACAGAGTAATTACTTCAAGTCAATGAGGCCCTTGACCACATCAGTTCCCCAGTGATAAATTCTTACAATATGCATGCACCAATTTATGTCAGCAACATACACAATGTTATTATAGCCACATCCTAGTTGTTCTTTGCACATAACATTCTTTGGTGATAAAGTTCCACGTAAAGTTCTAACCTTATCTTTTATCTACTTTATAATATGTAAAGATGTTTGACATTCAATTTTCTCTTCAAAAAAGAGAGTTGTTTATCTCTTTGATTTCAGTATTTTCTGTATCATGTATATAGACTAGATAGACTAGACTAGAATTGAATTGAATTGAATTGAATTCTTTATTGGCCAAGTGTGATTGGACACACAAGGAATTTGTCTTTGGTGCA
>JANHFT010008508.1:29670-43198 GCA_032467955.1 Pseudoxenodon macrops
AAGTTGACAACATACACAACACTAACACAACAGTTGTTAGTGACGATCCTTTCGAGACTTCTAGAGCCCAATGATGCCAGATACTGATGGTGGTTCTGCTTGTGGTACTGTGATGCAGGCATCCATTTTTGCTATGTATTTTGCTTGTAGCTCTGGAGTTTTTAATAGATTGTACAACATTCTAGCAGGAAGCACTTAAGTCAGGAGCTCTCAACCTTTGTAATAGCTCAGCTCATAAAATGCTACATGAATTTGGGTGCCATCTTAGACAGAGCAAGAGCACTGCCAAAGCTCTCTCTGATCTGTGCTTCATGCTTTCCCTGGGTAAGTGTTAGCCCAGCAAGATAAGAAGCACAATCATGAGCATCACCCCTATCTTATATTGTAAGGTTTCGCTAAAGGAATCTTGCAAGACTCAAAGTATTTCTCCCCCTCCCCTTTCCTTTTATTCTCTGGAAAATTAGGAAGGCTTTTTCTGAAACATTTCCCACATCACACACAGCCCTTCTGTGGGTGGATAGATCTTTTACATGCCAATGTCCCATTTGCAGCTCTCCCTCCTGTCTCCAAGGTCATTTCTATGCACCATTGCAATAAGACTGCTGAAGCTGTACCCAGGCAGAATGGGATGGGATGGGATGAGATGGGATGGGATGGGATGGGATGAGAGCATGATCTCGATCACTCTAAATCAGAAAAAAAAAGAGTAGCTGAGAGATCACCATGTGTCTCTGTATGCACATTTGTGTGTGTGCACGCACACACACACATCCTAATGGATTTCAAATACTCCAGGATTGAGCAAGTGTTCCATCAATGAAAGCAAATCATTAATGTTGTTTCTCTGATGCCTGGAAACTTCTCTGCAGCTTTTAGAAAATACCACATGTGAGAATTAAGAAAGATAACATGCTCAAGCTAAAGGGGCCAGGGAAAAAAAGCATTTATGGAATGGAAATAGATAACTCTGAGATGGCTGAGAATGTACTGCTTTTCTCTAAAAATTCAACATAGAATTTCTTATTTGCTGTGGGAGAGCCTTTCCTCTGCTTATTGATTTGTAATGAAAGGAGATTTTCAAACACTGCAATCAAAAATGTATTTACTTTCAAGGGAGTAAATTCTATTGAGCAAATTGAGATTTACTTTGAGGTAAGCAAGCATAAGCTAACTTGGAAAGTGCCATAAATCTTGCATTCATCAATAGGAACTGAAATTGAGAAGCCTTAGCTCTGGACTTAGGGGAGCTGATGAAGAATAGAATAGAGTTCCTGCACCTTGAATCACTGAAATGCGAAATAGAGGATGTCAGCAAGTGCCATTGACCTACTGGTGAAACCTGCTGAAATTCTTTCTTCTACAACCATTTTGTAGCTGGCCAACCCAGCTGGATTTTTCACTGTTTGGGTTCCATAATTAATTCTATGCCATTATTCCCAAATCCATTAAAAGAATAAACATATATTTAGCAGTGAAAGAAAAGGAATATATACTTGAAGTCAAAAAGGAAATCAATATAGGAATCTCAGCCATATACTAAAATAAGACACAGGATATCAAGTTGGCCCAACAGCAAATGAATAAACTGCAAACTGACATCCATTAAGACACACAAAATATTCAAATGTATTTTATATTCAAAAATTTAGAAAAGCCTGGACATTTAGTCATCTAACTTCCAGGGCTACAGGATATATTCTAAGAAAACAGTGAATTGTGTACTACCTTCCCAGTTTATTTATAGTATGGAAAACTGATTAGGATGGCTGAGAAAAGCAGTCTTGCACTGAACTTCTCATTCAATATTCTGGCATTACCGTGTCAACTTGGCAATAGGGAAGAAAGCATTTTCCAAAGTGTTCATTCCCCCCACCCTTTTTTTCTTGTGGGACTTGTCGTCCTTTCTTGTCCTTCTTGAGGAAGATGATAAATGGGACGTCCAAAAAGATTAGTGAAGTTACAGCTGAGTACTTTCTCGCTTTCCTGCTTTTCTCCAGCTGTTGCTTCCCACTATAGTTCTGGCAGTTCTGCAGTAGGGCTACTTAGTTGGTGAAATCAAGGGAGATCATTACTACTAAGTGTTTGTCGGGTGTAATACTCCCTGACTCTTCTCAGCATTTACATCCCCCCTTATTAGACAGCTGAAGTCAACTTCAGCTAATGCTGAGGTTAACAGATAACAATCTATTCTTTCCAAGAAGTGTCTCCATGGAATTTGATCTGCCCAATAGTCAAAGAAGACATACCGGTAGATTCTCTATGTAGAACATCAAGGATTTCTAGAATCATATTCTTAATATCCAGTCCATGTTGTACTTCCTCCCTTTCAGGTCAGTTTCATAACTTTAGAGATAGTTGCAAATGATATAAATGGGAAAATTCTCATGAGGTCATGTTGCCAGAATACATATTACTCATGGATAGTAAAACCAAAATATGGATCTCCGTTCTAAATTATATTGGGTGTTATTTTGGTTTAGTTGATCAATGTTCTCCAATTATATACCAAGCATTTGCATATGATTATGCAGATGCTCATACTAAAACCAATTTAAAATCGAGTTCTAAATATTTATATTTAATACTTTTTTTAAAAGCCTAAATAATTCACTATAAAACTCCTTAATTCAGTTCAGCCAGGTGGAAAAACAAAAAGAAAAAAAATGAGCATACAACACTCTTAAATTAAGATAATGGTTTCAAAAGTCACTAGCCTACCATTTCCAATAGCAGAACACACACACATGCACAACTTTCTACACCAATGGCAGACTTCTTTCCCTGCACAAAATGCCAGCTTCAAAATAATTTTTTTCCTAAGGATCTCAATAAGGAAAGGCTACTACATTCTCCACCATGACTTAGATCCCATTAAGTATGAGAGTCTAATCCCCTCAAAAAGTATAAATGGAAAGACTAATATTTGATATTTATACATTTCCTTTGACTAATTTGCTCTTATCTGTTGTTAACAAGTTTGAAAGTACCAGGCTATAAAATCTGTCTCTATAAGGTAACCATATTGCATGAAATATCATCAACAAATGCATTCTTTCATGAAGAACTGTTTTTCCTGATTATTGCCCATATAGGAAACAGATAAGATATAAGAATTCCAAGGCTTAAAATGTTGCTGCTGCTGAAATTATTAAAAATTCCCACGAGCTGGCTCCATAATTATGTAAAATGGGCATGACACTTTGAGAGCCAAAGAGAAAGTTTCCTCCTGCCCTATCCTATGCTCATGATTTTGGCTCTGAAAGTTTGGGAGTCCCCCCCAGAACAGGATGAGGGATGTAGCTGGTACAAACCATGAAATTGGCTTGATAGGTAGGAATGTGCAAGCTAGAGAGAACTATTAGAACGTCTTCCAAAACCAGCAAAGGTGCTGCTACATTTCAATTAACTCAGAAAAATGGAAAGAAAAAGCCTAGAACTTAAATCTTGAAGCACAGACTTAGATATTAATTTTTTTATACAGCAGATACGTCTTCCAGTTGGCTTTGTTCTTGTCTGCAGTAAAAACTGATCTCGCTGAGTTGTGCCTGTACGCTGTTTATTGATTAAACCAAGTCCCGACTAAGGGGTTAAGTTCAGCTAGGCTTGTATGTAGGACACATTTGCTAATTCACTTCCACACATTTGTGAGCATCCTGCTCAAAAAGCAGGTTGGGTGTGGTAGAACTGTTTCCCTTTTGCAAATGGGAGTTGCCTTTCCATGTGTGTAAGTACATCACTAGCATTACATTGTAGAAGTATTATTCGTGGAGCTCTTCCATATTTAAGTGAGGTACTAAGGCGCATGAAAGATAAAGAAACATTGAAAAAATCAGCATGAGGGTAAGAGGAGCGAGAGTAAATCTATCCTCCTTTTCCAAAATACCAGCTGATGACAGCACCGCTGGGCTCAGCAAGTTGGGTAATTTTGCACTGAATATGAATGAGTTATAAGATAAATGACATTTAGTGACATTAATTAACTGATTAAATTAAACCTGATATTTTAATCAGAATTTGTTTATGCAAAGCTGTGAATAAAAACTGTGGTTTAACCCAGTTACTTTAAAAATGCAAGTTACCATAACAACTTCTTGCAATCTTAAAGGTGGTCTTTTCTTTATAATATTTTTAGAACTTGAGTTGCCATAACAACTGGATTCCATCTCTGTTTTTTAATCTAAAGAGTTAAAGTGTATTGTTCCTTTAAAGACAATCAAAATATGGTAAGTGAAATGCTAGGAATCAAACAGCACAAGCACTCACATAAACCTGCATTTAAAGAAAAGAAAGGAAAGGAAAGGAAAGCTCACTCTGAGAAACAGAACCAATGAACCTTTTTTGTATGACAAGCTCAAATATCCCTTTCAATACCCAAGTAAATTTTAAGATGAATATTTATCAATCAAGGAGGAAGCAAGTGTAATGGAAACCCACCGTGTGATGAATTGTCAAAATACCCCAAGAATGAATCAAATGTCACTTTCATTCACTGTCGACCATTTCCTTTTTACTTAAGCTTCTGAAATGAAGCATTTCATTTATGCCTCTGACAGTTCGACAGAAACAGCAAACCTAGCCATAACATTCACTAGCCTTCCTTGATTGTACATCTGCCTTTCTCACTAGGTTCTTGTAGTAATGAAGTGAGACAATGTTGATGCCCTGAGATGACCTTGGGAACTGCAGGGAGAAAGATCATTTCAGAGGCATGTTCACAAATCATGCTAAGAGTAGAATCCATCACTCACGAGATGTGGGGGTTCATTGAGGGAGCAGTCGTTGGAATAGAAACAGAGGAGTAGAAGAGATCAGCCTAGAATGAATACTGTGTGTCTTATTCTTGCATTATGTAACATAACCTTCTCCCGTTTGGTTCTCTCAGGAAATAGCAATAGCACTTAGACTTATATACCACTTCATAGTACTTTTACAGCCCTCTCTAAGTGGTTTACAGAGTCAGAATATTGCTCCCAACAACCTGGGTCCTCATTTTACGGACTTCAGAAGGATGGAAGGCTGAATCAATCTTGAGCCGGTGAGATTCGAACTGCCAAACTGCTGGCAATTGGCAGTCAGCAGAAGCAGCCCGCAGTACTGCATTATAATCACTGCGCCACCACAGCTGTTAATGGATTCTCAGCCAGCTTGGGAAGGTGCACATATATCCATAGATGAATATTGTAGATCCAAGGCTATTCATCCTTTACCTGTTGCTATCAAATTACCTTGCACAGCAGTACAACTTTGACTTGTCTAGTAGGTCAGTTGGTCACCTCTGCATCTGCCACAGGAAAAAGCACTTTGGGTGACTAATTAATTTTTCAGCAGGGCTACCTGGGATTTCTCCGAGGAAAGAATGTAGTCACTGATACCATGTTCCCATTCACCTCTGTCATGGTCTTCGGTTTTGTCATTAAATCTTAATTATTACTGTAGTCTAAAGCTGTTCTCATAACTACAGTAACAGGCCCCATGCCTTGATGCCCTAAAAAACCTGCATATGTCCTTCGCCCAGGATGAACGAAAACCTTCTCCTTTGCCTACTGCATGCTGAGCAAAAGATCCATATTGAATTTCTCAGTGATTTGCCCTTTGTCCAGATAATCTGATGAGAATGCGATATATATTGCATTACTCAAGGCTGGTCTTCACCCATACAAAACAGATCAAGCAACAGAGTGGAACTAGGAGAGGTGACCCTGGATTCCAAGTGTAATTGTGGTCCTGTATCTTAATGAGGTTTCAAGAGGAGACAACAGAGCAGGCTTGGGGGCAGGGACGAAGAGAGAGAGGCCTGCTGCTGCAACTCACTGACTGGGGGAAGACATTTAATTAAACAACAATAAAAATGTCAGCTGCTGCAGGTTAGCCATCTGAATCCCCCTCTTCCCTTCTTTTGCTCTTTCATGACAGAAAGCAAACAAAGACTGCTCTAAATGCCAGCTTCTGCTCATCCACCTTTGCTTTGTCCCATTCAGTCAAACTCTCCAACTGCTTCAGGAAAAACCAATCAGCCAATCGCTCCCACACACGCACCAATGGCAGCTCCTGAAATGAGCTCTACTAAAAAGGTGGAATCTCTTTCACATATAATCAAAGCATCTTGTTTATGGTCTCAGTCTAGGGTGTCTTTGCCATGATTTTGGGTATTAATATTTTCATTTGGGAGGAAAGGTCATAGTTTACAGGGTGAAATTCATGCAGCCAATATAATCTTGGCTTCATAAAAGCATACTATCAAGTGCTTGCTACTGCTTAATGAGTGAGTAGATTTCTCTCCTTTGGATCCAGTCATTTATATGTACTCATTTTATGTGTTTATGGCTATGTTTTGCTTATTTGTATCCATTTATTTGTGCCATTTTTTCATGTGTCCATGTCTATGTCTATACTGATACTTGTTTCCTTGTACTTGTTGATAAATAAATGAACAAACAAACAAACAAACAAACAAAAAATAAATAAATAAATAAACCTGTTCCTCTTCTCACTTGTTTTTTTCCCCTCTTCAGCAGTTAGGCAGAAACCTGTCTACTTTGGGAGGGAATATGTTGTTAAGAGGTTTTTTTTATTATTATTATTCCTCTTGTATCTTAGAAATGCTGTTCGATAACATTAGAATCAACACTCAGATGAATTCACTATTATTATATAAAATAGGTTTAGATAGATACAAATAAAGAGGTGAGAAATGCTTTTTAAAAAAACATAGGCATTTCACCCCAGTTCCTACAGATACAATCCTCTCTGAATCCGTCCCATCCATATGAAAGAGAAAGTGGGGAGGGAACCTAAAACCTACTTTCTGACACTGATAAAGAAAGGGAGGAAACTGACAAAATACGTGTCAATTTCACTGCTTGTTACCTCCTAGATGCCAAGATTCTAGCAATTCCTTATAGGATCTCCCAGTTCAGGAGCTGGGAGGAGGAATGAGACAAGAGTTTTCATCAGTGGAAAAATGTAACCATGTCATATCTGGAGAAAAAAAAATAAGTTCCACTTATAAAGTAGCTGAGTTGAAAATAAATCAGCTTAGCTCTTCAAGTGCTGTTGTTGGGTTTGAAGCTACAGAATCCTCATGTGGAAATGCCCAAATCGGAATTATATGTTATCAAACACAGAAGCGTGATGGATTGCAACGTCCATTAATTTTGTTTTTGTTTTGAAGCATGGTGTAATAGTATGTGGGGGTGACCTTAAGAAACAGGAGGAAGAGCCACAGACTGGACAATAGTCAGATAAGCTGCAGCTGAAATCTGCAGAAGTAATCGGGCATGGCAAATATCTCAGAAGGGATTCTTTCTTATTTCTTGGATTATAAGGGCGAGGGGGGGAGG
Organism: Pseudoxenodon macrops; assembly: GCA_032467955.1. Classification (NCBI taxonomy): domain Eukaryota; kingdom Metazoa; phylum Chordata; class Lepidosauria; order Squamata; family Pseudoxenodontidae; genus Pseudoxenodon; species Pseudoxenodon macrops. The sequence continues at coordinate 37,011 of JANHFT010008508.1, forward strand.
ATGTACTTTCAGACTTACAATATTCTGCTAATATTTCAAAATAAAATTGGAACTAGTATTTTTGGACCATCACCCGAGGCTGACATGTATGAAATAGCAATCCATATTACCTATAAAATCTACTCCTCATTCCCTTTCAAGGTAAGTAATGTTTTGTAGAGCATCAAAAAAGAAGGAAGAAATAATAAAGCAAAGACATTGCAGGTATAAGAGGAGAGGAAATACAAGTGACATTAGTTTACATGGATACCATTGACTATCCCACCTCCTATATCCCACCTCCTACTTACTTTCTTGCAGACCATCCTTGCTTTCAACATTCTGTACTCTGCTTTACATGTTGCCTGTTAATCTTTCATTTTCTCACCTTTTTTTTTTTTAGGAATTCATCAAACTTGTTCCAACCATGACTTTCTTCTTCTTCCTCCTTCTTCCTTCCATTCACTCCTCTTTCGTATATTTCAATCCTCCACTTTTTTCCCTTTCATATTGGCCACTTGTAGTTGTATTTGAGCCTCAGTCATTCAGTACTTTTCATTATTGGCCAAATCCCTTATCACAGACAAGTGCCCTAAGTGCTCCATTCACCCTGCATTTAACTGTTCACTCAGTTTTCCCTGTGAAACACATTGCTGTACCTTGGTCTTTGGTATATTATTTTTCAGATTCATAATCCACATTGCACCACCATACAGTTTATCCAACTTTCCCTGGGAATCAGGTTCAGCATACAAAAGTATGCCTACATTCATATCCTCAACCCACCTAGCTCTGATGCCACCACAAGCATTTCTTATACCTTCACCTATAAGTACATTAAACAACCATACATCCATCATACACCCTCATCTTGATCCCTATTCCCGGTGGAACCATTCACTATTCAATTTATTCTCGTATTTCCATTATATATTGCTCTTATAGCATGTTGCAACTGCAACTCCTCAGTCATGCAAAAGATTCCGTAATTCAAGCCTATTCCCTTTATCATATACTTTTTTCCTAAATCAACAGACATACAGCACACTCATATCATACATTTTTCTATGACCTACTAAAGAGAAAAGAATCTGATCTTCACACACATACACACACACCGAATGGCATAAATCTGCCCTGCATTCCTCAACTTTTGCTTATTGTTGCTTTTGTGTCTTTTCAGCCAGTTCTGCCAAACACTTTCCCAGGCAACATAGCAAAAAAATCCCACTGTAGTTTTTGAATTCACTTTGGCAACCCATCTCCATGAATAGGAGAAAAATAATAGCATTCTTCCTGTTGTTAAGCACAGATGCAATTTTTTATACATACAATCTTATTCCACATACAAACCACCTCCGTATTTTAAGATTTCTTCAATTATACTTTCTAAAAGAGCCTCCGTACCATCTTCCATTTTTTCCATATCATTTATGATTTCTTGTTCATGATTTTTTCCCCTTGAATACTAACTTACAGCACTCATTTCAATTCCAGTTTTCGGAATATCCCTAGCATTCCCATTCATCTGAAATCAATTCATCACTGTACTTTTTTATTCTGTTCACTCTTTTTTTACTAACTCTAAAACATCTTTTATTTTCATCAAAATTGTCCTGCACTTTCTTGTCGTTTAACCATTCCTTTCTCTTTTTTGACTTATTTGCAAAAATGTATTTTTCTGTGTGCATATATCATATAATATTTTCCCCGTATCCATTTATATGTGTTTTTTTCATCCACAGGTTCTCTCACATATTCATTCCACCAAACATCATTTTTAATTAACCTAATTGCTCATATAATTTATTTCAGGTAACATCCAGTGTTTTTTTTCAATTTATATTCATTTTCATTTGTTTTGTTGAGAAACCATTCTTTTTCATACAAGACTCAAACATCCTTTCCTTGCAGTCTTTGTCTTTTTATTCTTATATCTTTCACTTCTTTTCTCTTCCACGACCATATTTCCAAAGATCTACTCCCTTGACACTACCAAAACAGGATTTGTTCTACATTAGCTGCCACTCATCATCATTCTAATTTTCACTAATTCTTTCAATTTTTTTATCAAAGACAATCAAATCAAATGTGATTTTTATTGATTTAGACTCGTGTTTGTTTGTTTTCTGTGTATGAGTATACACAGCCTCATGTTTAAATGATATATTTACATCCATCATAACATTTTTCTAAGTAGATACTCAACAAATTCACTATTTGCATTCATCCTTGGGTCTTTCAATATACAATAATCTGTCAATATTCATCTTATTTCCACCCATTGATATTAATTTATCAGCCATTCAGTCATGTCCGACCCAGCACTCTCCACATGCCCCTCTGTTTCACACCAGAATGGGACAACTTGCTACAGCCAACTCATTGCGACCAACTCAGCACAGCTAACTTGCCATGGCCAACTCATCCTGGGACAACTTGCTGTGGGACAATTTAACAATTCTATTTAATTATTTAAAATAAAAAAAGTAATCTTTGCAATTCACATTTAATTCTGTCCCTCCTTTTGCATCCCTTCTTTAATAATCCTGTTACACTATTTCTTTGATATTAGTGTAACTCTTGTCCCGCAGTGAGTTGTCCTGCAGTGAGTTGGCCATGGCAAGTTGGCTGTGGTGTGTTGGCCATAGTGAATTGTCATATGATATATATATATATATATATATATACACACACACACACACACACACTTTTTATTGAGATTTTTTCCAAAAAATAAAATGCAAATATAAAAGTAAAAGTAAAAAAGAAAAAAGAAACTAAGAAAAGGAAAACATGTAAAGAGCAAAAAGAAAACAGAAGAAAATTAAGTGACATCTGATTCACATTGCCAATGTTGATTTTAAGTACTTTTATACATCTTCAATGGTTTCTGTCTTATCATGTGCCAATGGCAGATCATTTTACAAAAGTTTTCTTTTAAAGTATAACACAGTATGAATTTCAAACCATTTACTCACATTCTTTCCCATCTATCCATCTGTATGTTATAACCAAACTCTATTGTCCATTTTATCAGGCAACCCTTAATTTTGTCATCTTCAATTTCAAATCATAACAGAAGTGTATTCATTTTACAATCACATATTCATCCTTTTTACAGAGTTTGAAGTGTTCCAAACTTGGAATGACCTGTGTTCCAGTGTTTTATCTTGAGCTCAGGAGAGAAAGGATAATTTCATTCCACTTGTTTTGAATGCTCTGATATCGTTTGATGGGCTATTAAAAAATAAACATCTATTTAAATCATGGAGACTCAAAGAATAAATTTGCCAATAAAACTACAGGCAGTTCCATCTTTATTAACGTCAACCAGATCTAAATGAAAAGAGGAGTGAAATGAAGGTGAGTGTACGTGAATTTGAAAATCATTTGGACTATTGCTCCAAGTTCAGATTCAAGTTAGAGATCAGAGAAAGATTTGGAAAATGAGATTTATTAGTGAGTCAAATATTGCCTGCCATATGGGAAAAGAATATTATTGTCCTTTTATGTTCTCTCTGTACTGTTCTTTTTTTCCCCCCTGTAAGTTGCCCAATGCAAAAGTGTGCACTGCATATGTGCATAACAGGTAGGGTTGCTATGCTGTTGACCTTTCAGATTGATAAATGCAGAAACTACGTTGCTCTGTTTGCTTATTGAGCTTTGCAGGCAGGCAGCCAAATGTAAAAAGGATACATTGTGAATATGTATTAGGAAGCTAAGTCAACAGCCTGTGCATTTTTGCTGTTTTTACTTTGTTCAGTATGCTCTGTGAATGGGAATACATTGCTGCAGGATGTTTGCTAGTAACATATCATTTATTTGACTGTCGGCTGAGAAAGGTTGCAGAAGTGTATATAACCGCTGCTTCTGTTATTTGTTATTGCTTTAAGAAAAGAATTGAAAACTTAGGTAGCAGATACAGTAGTATGAGCCATAAACTCCAAAACATTAGAAACATGAACCTAGGACAAAAACTAAAGGAACTAAGGGTGTGTGTTAAACAAGGAACTAAGGCCTTGTTGCTTCCATTGCTTGATAGGACCGGAGGCATGAAAGACCTTTTATTCCATGATACCATATTCCAAGAGAATGTTCTGTTGCTTTATTCTGAGTCAGAACTTTTTTGTTTTAATCCTGCTAAGTGCACTTTAGAAGGTGTGCATATGTCATTGGTTATCAGATCCCCACTAGGTTTAAGATTATTTGCCTTAATTGTTTGGCTTTCCTTTTTGGAATACAGGTTCCTCCATGAAGTATCTGCTCTACATCTTATGCATCTTGTAGTGTTGACTGAAGTACCAAAGGACAATGGTACATGGACTGACAAACGCAGAGGATCCGTTCAAGTTTAATGCAATCCCCTTATTGTCCTGTGGTTCTTCAATCAACACTACAAGATGATCCCTAACTCAATTCTTGCTTCTTCTATATTTCAAGATATTTTTTTGAAAAAAAAGTATTATCTTAATATTATGTGTGATACAATCAAAAATCCTTGTTTGTGCCCCTTATTATTGGCTCATTTTTTCCAGGTTTATGTTCTATTTTGTGCTTCTCTCTGGGAAATATTTCTGAAAGAAGCCTTCATTTTTTTAAGCTTCTTGAAACAGTTGATGCTAATAGCATTGGTCAATGTGAGAGGCCATCAGAAACACTTAGATATTTATTTATTTGAAAAGACTTATATGGCCGCCTATCTTATATTCTTGGGTGACTCACAAAGACATTAAAAGATACAGTAAAACATAACCAACAGTCAATTGGGTTAGAGCCTATTTAATTGGGAAGGCACTGAATTCATAAGATCAAGTCACCCAACTCTAGATCACAATCTTGAAGCCCCAAACCAATTAAAGTTTCAGGATGAGATATCATATGTGTCAGTGGCTTGCCCAGGAGCTCCATGGGCTCATGCGCATTTTGCAGAGCTACAGGTTAAGAGTGTGTTTAAGTTTGCAGACTAAATAATTATTAGCAATCATGTGAATGGAGTCCTAGCATTAGATACAACCTTATTTACTCTTTGAATTATCAAATTTATCTTCATTAATCCTCCAGACCAGCCTTTTTTTTATTGCTATGGCAAGAAGAGTGGATTAACTGAAGAGAATGAATAGCCTCAAGGTTAAGAGAACTCAACGTATCGATAAGCAAGTCAAATAATTTGTGCTGCCAGCAGCATCTAACGTACCAAATTATGACATAACTGTAGGAATAATGGTTGCAGCTGTTGCCTCTGTAAAATGATCTACAATACCACTTGCTAATAAGAAAGACAATATGTCTAAGTCACTTTGTACAATGCCGGCAGACTAATCCCATGCCGTGAAGCACAGTGCCAAAAGTGGTCATATCACAGCAAGAGGATAAAGCCTGGAATAATCACATAGTTAGAGGAAAAAATCATCTGTGTAATACAATGAAATCCATTTATTCAAGCTAGCCTAGTGAATCTATTAGAACCACATCCCCTGAGTTCTCCTACTACGGTTTTATTTGCAATACAAATTCAGTGTGTTTGCATGCAAAATACATACACCGAAGCAGAACATTTACTACTGACTTCTGGTAAGTAATAAGCACAATACCTTTGATCAACTGGGATGAATTTGAGTCTGTGCCTCCCCATTGAAATGGATAGGGTCATCAAACATGTGAATTTAACCATCTTGTTATTAGATTCAATTCCTTCCAGGATTGTTAAGCTTTCACTGGAAAAGACTTGTAATTTGGCCCATGCTTTATCAGCTTCTTTGACAGATAGTGGGTCCTTCAACCTTGAAAGAAGTGGTAGTGTGTCCCCTCAAGAAACTGTCCTTAGCAAAAATGTTCAAAGAAAAATAGATGAAATGTTGGAAATGTCATCAAATTCCTGGTTCTTGCTATTGTATTTGGTGGACATGTACAGAAGCAAAGACATTTTGGATAAAAATACAAACATGGTTGGAAGAAATGTTGAAAGAAAGACTAGAATTGAAACCAAAAACTTTTTTACTGGGTATAATACCAGAGAAATATAAAAAAGAAGATATATATTTAATAATACATATTGTAAGCACAGCGAGGATTGTATTTGCCCAGAATTGGAAAGCAGAAAATATACCAGGAGATGAATATATAATAAATAAAATTTTAGACTGCGCTGAAATGAATAGGTTAACGTTAAGATTAAAGGATAAAGAGGATTCACTGTACTACAAGAC